>VUQR01027593.1:0-13283 GCA_015108515.1 Hemichromis elongatus
AGAGGCTGTAATTTCTGCAATAATGCGGCTCTACTAAATATTGATTTCATTTCTTTTTTTGTGGTGCCCAAATTTATGCACCTGCCTGATTTTGTTTGAACAATTATTGCACACTTTCTGTAAATCCAATAAACGTTATTTCAAATATCAAATATCACTGTGTGTGTCTCCTATATGATATATTTAACTGACATTTTTTATTATAACAACCAACGATTTATACAGGGAAATAATGACTATTAACCAGGTTGCCCAAACTTTTGCATCCCACTGTACTTTTTACTTTTGCTCCCTACATTTTTGAACCAAACTGTACTTTCTAGTTGTTACATTTTCAAAAGAGGCTCATTACCTTACGCCAAACAGTATCATTTATACCGTTTATAGGCGTCAGGTGGAGGGAGTGCAGGTGCCTGTATGTTTTGTTCGCAGCACTTCAGAATCTAGCTACCGCTACAGAAGAGGAGGAAGCATAAAGGGAGGGATGGATTGTTTTTTTTAGTTTTTTTTTAGGGTCAGGTAATTTCAAATTCAATGTTTCTATTAGCTCAACAAACATCAGCAAATACACAATCTGTTTTTGTGCAGTTTGTCACACAGTGTGTTTCTAGCTAAGGGTCCAGCTGCTCTATTTTCCAGGGAGAGAAAAGAATCAGAGCTAACTTCACTCAGAGATGGAGAAAGGTGTAGGAAGACAGACAGGACAAAAGAGGAAGTGGAGGGTTTATATTTAAAGGTAAGGATCGCTCAGTGATGCTTGATAAACTGCAAATTTAAAGCTTACATGTAATGACATCATTTTAATCACATATTGAATCTGTATATAATGTGTTTTGATAAATTATGTATTTTGATTTGGTGAAACATCCTGCAAAACAAATAAAGCTATACAAACTTATTCAAATGTTGCATGAAAATACTGAGCAGTTATTTGGAGGATAATCAGGTTAGTTTGTGGTGAATTCACAGTACGGCACTGTGTTGGACTGGTGAACATGGGCACCCGTGGTTAGATTTAGGTTACATCAAGTGTAGCAGAGATGAGTTTGCATTTATGCTCATGATGTTTAGATTCATGCACTGAATTTCCACTTGATGCTGTCTAGTATAAAGATACTATAAACAGGGTGGCGTTGGTTTAGGGGATGGATATCAGCCAGGATAGCTTGTGAATCTGTCTCTTGTTGAATTCAGTTGTGCAATTCCACAAAGCGCAGCAGTTCTGATCACAGCATTACACTAAGAAAAACCGCTGAAGCTCCTTTAGAAATTGTTGTGAGTTGTGATTCTTTTCCCCATGCTGGCCCACTACACAGATCTTAGGGTTTCCCTACCTGCTGAATCCCACTGTAGCCCCTGACTCATGTTACTGTTTAGGTGTGGAAGGAAAGTCACCCTCTGTAATGTAGGCAACAGAAAATAGTTTTTTTTTTTTTAATCTTTAAACTCTAAAACTCTTTTACGCTGCACATGCCCTGCATAACAGACTCAGGCTTTGCCGGAGGTTTCTTCCTGTTAAAAGGGAGTTTTTCTTCCCCACTGTCGCCAAAATGCTTGCTCATAGGGGGTCATATGATTGTTGGGTTGATTGAATTGAATTGAAAATTGAATAGAACTTGCATTGAAATTATAATTTAAACTTCACTTACTTTTATTTTCTCGTGTACTTATATTATTCTATTATTATATTAATATGGCACAAGGTTCAGCTACCTTTGAACAAAATCGGTTTGTAGAATTCTCTTGCTATTTTTTATTTATTTCTTTTATAGTGCTTTTCAGAGCCTGTACTTTGTACTTTAACTTGAGAAAAAAAAGTTGCTTCAGTGCTTCAACTTTTACTGGAGAATTTTTTGACCCAGGTATCTCTACTTCTATTTAAGTAAAGAAAGTCAGTACTTTTTCCAACTCTGCTCTTATTTATTAGAGATCGTGTTTGTTGAAATGTTGCTCTAGAGTCCTGACATCCATCGCAAACACACAAACACAGGGCTTTATCAACGTACACACAAACACACAAAAACAGCTGAGCCCACTGGATTTTCCAGTATTTCTGATTTCTGTTATCTAAACTGCACTGTCTCCAAAAAAGCTGTCTGAAAAATGGAGTTCATTTAACATTTATTGCTGTAATTTTTATTATTAGTAGGCAGTAAAATATATTTCACCTTCACAATCTGAATCTAAATAATTTCTAAAACCAATACACTTAAGCTTAAATAATTATTTTGTTAAACATAACTTGTAAGTTGGAAAATTAGTTGAAAATTAACAAGTTAACTTTTTGAAATATGACTTCTTTGCCGTTGTTGGAGGAGGGGGTCAAAATCTTCTTGAAATCTTGAAAAATGACATCAGGATTAAGTTTTAGATTGTAGAATTGTGACAACTTAAGCACCCTTGCTCATTTTTGCAACGAGTGATTGCTGGATACTGGCTAAAAAAGGATGTATGTTAGTTTCAAGTTATACATAATTGTGATTGCAAAGATTTATTTATTTTTTTGTTTCCCTTGTGCTCTCTGCTTCACCATCTTTGTGTGAAACAGGCACAAAAGTGTGTGGGGAGGGTTGTGGAGGAGGGACAGGTGAAGTGAGTTGAGGAGAACTAAGTGAAAGAAGCTCTCCCTTCTAAGTTTTGGTCTTAACCTAAACTGAAACATGGGTGTTTTAAAACGCAAGATAAGATTTCCTAATATTAACATTACATCTACCACTTCCTTAAAATGATCTAACAAATCCTGACACTCACTGCTTTAGCCTTTATTATGAGGACTCGGACACAGACAGTATTTCAAGATATATGTATTTAGTGATCGCATATTCTGGAAGCATTTCATTTGACTTTGTTTTTAGTAGGGCTTTTTTTTAATATACAAATGAAGTAAAAAGCTAACAGTCATCTTTTTTATTGAATGTGCTTTTGTCTGCACTACATTTCAGATCTGTCAGCTCAGTTAAAGTTGGATGTTTGGATGTTAGGTAAGGTGACCCTGGCTGCTTGGAACAGAGGCGAGCTTGAATAAAAATGCTGTAACCTTACTTTTGAAGTCAAAAGCTCGTTCTGCATACAAATGTAGGTTAGTTTTCCAGTTGAGGATTAAGCTTTGCCAGTTCATAATATGATCTTGTACTCTCAAAAGAGATTAAAAATGGTGCTTTGTGTTGTGTTTTGTGCTCTGTTTAGGTAGGCCACACAGAAGCACAGAAACCAGGTCTTTTTTTCCAGGAGCCGCTTTTGGATTTAGAGCTACGTCTTTTTAAGAAGAGTCAAAACTTTGCATCCATTTATTCAGTTTAGGGAAATATTTAATAATAAAATGTATTATTATTCAATCTGATGATATTTATATTTGTCAGGCACTATTTCATTTATATTGTTATAGACAGTGCACATTTGTGTTTATGCTCGTAAGGGTTAAACAGTGGGGTTTCTTACAGGCACACAAGTTAAAACCAGAGATCCAGTGTCTAACATTAGATATCTTGTCTAATATCTGGGAAGATGGGAGCGTTTGTCTAAAACTGCTGTAGCAGGGAGATTTGGTCAGGATTTCTGACAGCCTCTCTACTTTGCTTGGATAAAATATTGATGTTTATTTGCTCTTTTTTTTTCTTTTCTTTTTTTTTCGCACCGCAGCCTATAGCAAGAAGGTTAAGAAAATAACCCTCGTTTTACATATCCCATCTTTTCGAACGCATGGGGAAAAAAAACATGTCTGTAATTTCCGTCCACAGTAATAATTCATTTTTATTAAAACGCGTTACCATAACAGCACACCCACTTTCCACCATATGGTCAATATTTTCATTACTTGAAATTACTGTGAGTGGTGGGCAGTCCCTCTGTTTTCAGAGCCCACGTATAAGCTGTGTGTCATGTCCTTGATTATCAGTGTGCAGCGTTAGAGTTGCTGAAAGCTTGTTTAGGAATATTAATGAGGTATACAGGTTTAGATGGCCTCAGGCGATTTGATTAAATGTAAAATTGTCGGAATAAAAAACGTCTGCGTGCTTTGTAGCCAACTGTCAGTCACAAACTAACCAGACAGTACAAGTGCACCACAGGTCTGCTATTGTAAAACATGAAAATGAACTTCAGTGTTTTGTTCTAGCTGAGAAGAGAGGCTGTCAGAAATCCTGTCCGAACATCTCTGCAATTCCAGACTAACACAAACACTTTTTTTTTTTTTTTTTGCATAGAAACAACCACTGTGGCACCCAGCAAAAAAGATTTAACTTTACTCGGAAAACCACCTTGTTAATTAACTTCAACATTATTTAATAGCTGCTTTGGTCATCTGTTAAAAAAAAAAAAGAAAAAAGAAAGAGCGACTCTTAGCCTTAATGTATGCAGACCAGATATGCATTGATGCAAAATGCTCTATACTGCTTTTAACCATGTAAATCTTTGATTCAATTGTTTTTACATATCCAATAAAATAATTGACTGTTTAAGATTTTATTTGCATATCCATATAATAATTTAGTTTGCTTACTTCATGAGGTATTGTTGTTGCATTGTGCCTAAGATCTGCTGATGCCTAACATCAGCAGATCTTCCCATTAAATATACTTAGAGGTGTCATAAATGCTTCTTAAATGGTACTTAAATAATGCTTACAAGTGTCGTGTGCTTTCATTTGGTATTAGTTATGTATTAGAATTTAAGACTGTGTCCTCACTGTTTTATAGCCTCCCTTGTGCCCCGGCACTATTTTGATTTCATCTGCAAAATCTGTCTGACTAGTCTTTTCTGCCCAAGGCCATAATACTAAACTTAGCTCACCATGTTGAGAATATTTTCCATGTTTTGAAGCAAATTGTTTTTGTCCCACTTGGGGTGAGGAAAGGTGACATTTCTCATTATGAGATCTTTCATTTACCCTCAAGGGAATTTGGCAGCTGGATAAGAAGAGGCAGGCAATGACGAGGCGTCATCTCAGCGAATCAATAAACCTGTGTGCATTTTAGGTCTGTACGTAAAGTACCAGTCTGTTGTGAAATACTTGTGACTAAATAGTGAAAACTGGTACAATAATGAATAAAACCACTGTTTCACTTAACTATCTACATACAGTAGCTTGCATAGTTTAGGTACATGTACATGTTTCTCTTGTCAAGCTTAAATGAGATTTACAGATGCAACCAAAATTAACTGCCCCCAAATGAAATTTGAAGTTTTAATTAAAATGTTCTTAACTTTACCTCTTCTGGAAAGGCTTTCCACAAGGTTTAAGATTGTGTTTATGGGAAATAAACTGTCCTTCCTCACAGACTATCGTCTTCTAAGGTCAGACACTGACCTCACATGGTCCAAAATGTCTTGGTAAGCTGAACTATTAAGAGTTCCTTTCACTCAAACAAAGGATCATAGGCCAAGTTCTGAAAAACTGCCCTACACCAGAATCCTCCCATCTTCCAAAGTTAACACTACTCGTCAGACAACTACTCTTCTTTTGGCAACCGCCAAAAACAGACAGAGAAGCATGATTCATCATTTCAGAGATCATGTCTCACTGGTTTAGAGTCCGTTGGCAGTGTGCTTTACCACCACCATCGGACTTTATATTGCACTTGGTGATTTAAGGCTTGAATGTGGCTGCTTGGTTATGGAAACCCATTCCATGAAGCTCTCTAATGTTTTAAAAGCAGTTTGCATGCCTACTTTTCTTTATTTTATAAACCTGGAAGTGATTGGAACATGGATTACATGATTTGAATGGGTGAGTGAATACTTTTGGCAGTGGATGTTTGGAGAAAGCAGGCAGAAGCAAATACCTGACAGTCCCCGTAGTGGAACACGGTGGTAGGAGTCTTGCGCTGTGGGGATGAAGAAGGAAATCATGAAGAAAGAAGGATATATGAAGATTCTTTAATAAAACCCTAGTTTACGTCCACACTAATGCGTTTTCATTTGAAAATGCGTCGTTTTGTCTCCGTTTTGTCCTCCCGTCCACACTGAGACGGAGTGCTAAAATGAAGTGCTCTGTTTAACAGAACTTGGGAAATACTTATTTGTGTTCACATTTGAATTAATAATGTACTTTAGCCATGTGCATTTTGAATATGTAGCACATGCTAGTTTTCTTTTTTCTTCTAATCTGGAATGAAATTGAGTTGTACTGGGAATGACTTCTGTCAGTTTCTCTAAAACCAGTCTATCATGGTTCCACCACCAAGTGACGCAATCGACTTATCTGCAAGGTGCCAGACGCTGTGACAGCACAGAAGCATTTGACTCCCAAGTAATGAAATAACAATGACAATGAGAAAACATCAGATACACAAGAAGATCATTAGCAGTTGTGATAGCATTGTGAGGATAGGACAGATGATTTTAAAAAAAATGAAATAAATGAACTTCCTTCCCTACTCCTCCTTCCCCGATTTAATCAAGAGAGAGTTTTGATTTTTTCAATTAAATGTCATTTTTTATGCTACACACATCACATATTTGTTTGCAATCAAGATTTTTTATCTAATCCAGGAGGCATCATCCATCTGCTCCTCCTACTATACCGGTTAGAATTTAATCAAATTTGCACACAATAAACACTAATGTGTCTTCACCTAAATTGTATCACATTTAAAATAAATGGATTTTATTTCTTATTTGTTTTTGCAATACATCCAACCAATGACAGGAAAAGTGTCACTTTTCTTTCTGCACCTCACTCTAGACCTTTACAAAACATTTAAATTGAGGTGGAGGAGCTACTACGTCACTGACATTCTTTGTCTTATTTTAAGTTTGTGTGCACTGCAGGGATATGATGAGGGCAAAGATGAAGACATTTAGTTGGCATAGTAACTTTAATTATAGTTACCTCCCTCGTAGCAATCTCGTGTTGCCGTCTGCTCCACTTCATTCAAATTGCTGTTAAAAATAAATCTGTTTCTTAACTTCAAACATCACCTACTTTTTCACTGCTAAAATAAACTAGCTTAAATGACAGTATGGGAGCATATGCTGTAAGCTTCCCAGGAGGCTTTGAAAATAGAGCAGTGACCTCAGTCATACTCCATCTGCCACCTGGGATATGCTGTAGGCCTACACAGGTATGTAGCATAGGAGATAAATGCAAATTTAGCAATGGGAATACAGCAGTGCAGACACAGGTTAAATGTATGTTTTCGTATTACGCTCACTGCATTGCTTATGGCTTGATAACTGGTTCCACTGAGTTCACAGACCTGCTGTACACAGCCAATATCTCTTTCCTCAGGCACACTGCATTGCTGTTGAAATTGGTCTAACCATCTCAGGACAATGCACTTTATCACTCCCTGTGGATAGTCATTTAGGCTATATGGATTCAGGCTTTAGGCTAAATCTTCTCATTACATCTCAATGGATACCGATCTTATGTGAAGTCTCCAAAAGGTGTGAAGTAAATTAATTTCATACCCGAGTAAGTCTGGAAGCTGCAATGACATTGACAAGTAGAGAGGTGCTGGATGTACTTTACAGTTAATCCAGCACAGGAAATAGTCATGTGTTTATTATATCTCTATATAGATTATATTTTTTCGGATATCAGATGTGCATGACTTTTCTAATTCATGACCTGAACACTTCTGTTTTGCACCGATTACCTGATCGTCTAAGGATGACCTCAGAGTGGGCCATCCCTCTGGGCAGACCAATTACTTGCACAAATGCCATGTTTTTCATAAAGATGAAAGCCACACTTTTAATCAGCCACTGCTGATGATAGGTGATAATCTTACTGATTGCACTAAATTTTCAGTTGTAGTGATGAGCCGTGAGGACTTTGATTATAACAAAAAAAAAAAAATGGCCACAACATCATTGCATACTTTACCCAGGCTGTCGTGCAGTACGAATGACATCTACGTATTTCGAGCTATGAAAATTAGATTCTTCCTTTAGATTTCCAATCACTTGCCTTGCCTGTGTTCCTGGATTTGTCTTAATTTTTCCAGTTTTATCCAAGCTTTTTTGTAGGATTTATGGAGTGTAACATATTAAATAAACCTATTTATTTACCTCTCCTACCATCCTGTAATAAAATATATGTAAGAGGCACACTAGAGCTTCAAATCACTGTACAACTGCAATGCAATCTTAGCGAGCTAGATTTTGTGAAGACAGGCTTGGCCCTGTCACTGCAACTTTTTGATGAATGATGGCATCTGATTAGTCGCCAAGACATCTGAAATGACTCCAGCTCTAAAGCCAGGAAACAATTCTGACAGAGCGCTGTCTGAAGCAGCCAGACATCTGGATTAAGGTGCAAAAGGATTTGACTAGCTTTTTTCAGTCAGAGCAAGTGCTAGAATCTGATATATAAACTTACCAATGTTAGAGGTTTTTTCTTGGGTTTGTGGTCATGTTTTCATTTTATTATCCATCTTATAAATATATGAATATGTATTTCAAATTTAAAATGAATTTTATGGGTCAGACTTTTATATATATTTAATTAAAAAATATATAAATAGAGGTTAGCAGGGAGGAGCTGATGAGTCCATATCCATATTTTAAAACGGTAATTAAACTTAATGAGGAAGTGAATTTATCTGCTTCAGTAATATGCAAATGCATGGAGACACAGAATCTCTTTTTGGCTCTGACTGGGTGCTTGTATTTGTTTTGCTTTTTAGGGTGTGTCGATTGTTCTTTAACTGGCTAACCGTTCATTCAAAAGATATATAGTATCGATTCTTTAATTGTAGATCATCATCCCTCAGAGGTTATGACCTCATAAGCCTGTCGTAAGCTATATTTGCAACTTGTAGTGTGGTTTTTGTAGAGGTGGGGGCCTGGCATTGCGGTCTTACAAAGTGGTTTAATGTTACTGTGTCCATAAACGAGATTATATCACTTGAAGAAGAATATAATATGTCCTGTAAAAAGGTGTTAAAGGAAAGTACAGCATGATGGGAAGTCTTTCTTGTGCTGAATTTGAGAAATGCATTAAGTAAGTGAATTAAAAGGTATGTTTCATCTGCTGAGAGTAAGTGTAAAACTGTGTATGTATGTGTGTGTTGTGGGATCAGGGGTGCTTCTCTCCTCTCTCAGCTGATTAAGATGAGTATGTCATGAAAAATAACATTTCATTTCTTCTTCCTGTTACCTATGGGCTATGTTCTGTCTGAGCCTTAAAGGCCGACTTCTGTAAGAACTACCACGTGAGATAGTGGCCTTGGTTTACCTGGGAGTCGACTGACAGCTGTTGGAATGAGAATGAGGAGTGGCACAGACAATTAAAGGGTTGGATTCAGCCTGGCCTGACCTTCTGATCAATGCACTCCTATTTAGAGCTGGCAGGCTAGAGGCCGGGTCTCTTTTTTCAGACTAATAAAGATGGCACGGAGAGCAGCTCCTAGGGTAGGCTGCCAATACTTTTAACACCCCCATTGATTCTCATTACTGTTAATGGTTTCTTTGCTAGTGTGAGTCGGATGTTGAGAGGGTGTGGGTGGACTTGGGTGTAGTTGGAGATTTGGTAAGGGCCAGAGTCATCATATTATAGCCAGTACAGAGAAAGTGTTTTGGCTCCTTGTAATACAATGAGTAAAAGTCGCCAGTGGTCATGATTACTTCCTAAGATTTGTTGGAAGTATAGTGATTCATGGTAAAAAAAAAACAAACAAAAAAACAGTTTTACCATTATTTTCATCTTTATTCAACTCATCTGAGCTGCATCTTCTTTGCCTTTTGCTGTCACAATCATGGTCATGTTTGGCACTTTTTTCCTGTTGCTGTTTAAATGCTAAGGGTCATAAACTTACTCTTAAACCAGTCTACTGATGTAATTGGTCAAAACAAAAATCGGTGAAATTTCATCAGCAGAGCAATAACTTGCCCTAGTTTTATTCAGTCTACTGTAGAAAGAGCTGCTTAGCATTTGTGGTTATACATCAACTCAATAGTTAAGAAATATACAGTACGGTGAAAAGTATTTCCCACCTCCTTATTTCCCTTTTTTAACCTGTCAGTCATAAAAGGCTGATGGGGTTTTGCTTTTACCCAATGTGGCGAAAACTCGAGAACTAGGCAACATAGGAGTTTAAAATTAATACCAAAGATGAGACAGCTACTAAAAGTCTCGGACGAGTTTAAAGCTCAGTGATTTCGACTTCAAGGTCAAGGTCAGAGGCTGAGTTTTCTGAAAACCTTGTGAATGCAATAACAATAAGAAGGAGGTAACCAAGGACTTTCACTTTCATACTGTAGGCGCATCTACTGAAAGTTTCTACATTGCTAAAAATCTCAAACGAGTTCTGAATCCTAGTGATCTTGAACTGAGAGTGGAGTTGAGAGGTCAGATTATCTGAAAATCTTGTAAAATGAGATAACTCACGAAGAAAGTCACCAAGGATTTTCAAATTTGTATCAGAGGCGCAGCTACTAGGAGGCTGAGGGGTAGCACTGGCAGTCGCCAGTATTTTTATATGATGATTTAAAAAAAAATGGTTAAAATACCCAAATCTATCTGGCCCTATGTCAAAAAATACTTGTTTCCCTTTGTAAAATCATAAATTAACTATGATTAATCTAATATTTTTGAAAGCTGGGTTCAATTTCATTAGCCCCACCCAGGTGTGTACCATACCTATTGAATAAAAAAAAATCAGGTATAAAGAACCTGTCTAACAAAGTGGAATAGACTAAAAATAAAAAATGGTATGGCTTATGCCATGATCTAAAGAACCTCAAGTACAGATGAGAAACAGTGTCAGTGATATCGATAACATCCAGATCCCTGAAGCTGAAGTACCCGTGACCAAAAAGAACTCAAAAGTCTGTTTTCACATTTGCCAAAACACATCTTGATGATCTCCAAAGCTTTTGAGAAAATGTTTGGTGGGCTGACGGGCCAAAAAGTTGAACTTTTGGAAGGTTTGCTTTGTGTTACATTTGGTGTGAAACAAACACAACAGTTCTTAAAAAGAATGTATTACCAAGAGTCAGACAAAGTGGTGGTGTTGGGGCTTCAGGACCTGCACGACTTGCTGTAATTGATGGATCCATGGTTTCTGCTCTGTAACAGAAAATTCTGAAATGGAATGCCTGGCCATCAATTTGTGCTCTCAAGTTCACTTGGATTATGCAGTAGGACAATGATCAGAAACACATCACCAAGTTCACATCTTAGTCAGGAGGCTAGGGTCCTGGAGATAGAGTGGGTCGTCTTCCACTGGAAGGTTGGCGTTTTAATCCCTGGCTACTCCACTGCATTTTGTATCTTTGATGCTGTTTGATGATCTGAAACATATAAGTGTGACAAATAGGCAGAAAATAAATCAGGAAGGGGACAAATACTTTTTCACAGTACTGTATGCTTTTTGAGGGTTTTTTCTTCACTCCAAAGTTCAGAGATTGCAGCAACATTGTCTGCTAATCATTTAGTGTTTAGTGCTCCACTGGAGGCCTTGACACTGACAATAGCACAATGGAAAAACAATACAAGGGGTTTTGTAAGTGCAGGTATTTTGCCACAGGGTGCAGGCAAAGAATAGGAAATACAAATAAACAAGCCCTGGGTGAAGGCTTAACATGCGAAGACAGTGGTTTATGTCCTCGTACTCCTTTGAGGTCTAAATGTACACCTCTAGAAAGTTAATCAAAGCAGAAAGAGCTTTTTCTTCTTTGTTGATGCTCGCCAGGTAGACAGAAAATTAGTACAGCGCTTCAAGGTCCATGCTTCAACTTATTCTACGTGATATGTGTTTGTGCACATTTGATTTGCTATTGTTTTCCCTGATGGCCTTACACTGCATTCTGGAAGGGTAGATGACTTCACATTGCTGTGTTTTGGCCTAGTGGCTCACTGAAATGAGCTTGAGCTTTTATACAGCATCATTACAGTGGAAGGTGCCTTAGGCTGCAGGTTAGAATCTAAAAGTAAAATGCCTTAAATCAGAATGGACTTTGTGGTTTCTGTTTTAGTTTCCTAGCTCTAAAACTGATTTAGAACCATGTAGTAGGATGATAATACAAGTATTTTAGCAGTGTAAGCCTAACACTGTTCTTTTCTATCATTTGCAGACTACAAGATGAATCCAGACCGCTCCAGCATTCTAATGGCCAGGGTAAAGTGGCCTGGTGCTTGAGAGAAGCTGTTCAATGGCTGCAGCATGCAGGTATTTTCTCCATGGCATGCAGAACTCGTGCCAATATAACCGAGTAAGACAGCAATTCACCACTGTTGTACTTATGTTTCACATGTTACCAGACAGGGCTTATAACATATTAAAACATAGAGTTTTTCCCACTATAGCTGAAGACTTGGTTTTGTTTAGTCCACAGAGCCCGCAACCTTTGACTTCCACTTCTATAGTTAGCCCCAGTTGCCAGAAATCAGCTATGATGTCTTTAGTTTTTTTTTTGGTTTTTTTTTATTTCGACTTCTTAATTTATCATCATTACTTTTGAAAGAAACCACATTATTAATAGTGTGTTAAATTTAATGTGCGGTTGATGTCTGCATACCAAAAACTGAAGCAGCACAGGGAGTCTAATCATTCATTATAAGTGCCATTAAAAATTACAACATGCTTGCAACAATAGGAGATGCATGTGATGCACACAGCTGTCTGTGGAAATTAGGATTCAGTGTTCCTTGATACTTATGATAGAATGGAAGTCCGTTTAAAAAGTTGGGCAGTTGACAGATTTCGAAATAAAGACACTGTTAATGTGAACTGGCGTTGAATTTTTATCATTATTTTTCTTTTGTAGATGTTCCTGTAGATGTTCCTGTAAACCAAACAAACAAACCAAATTGGTTTCAGGTGTTAGTTATAAAGTTTAACACAGTTATGGATGGATTTTAAACAAACAGTTATGTCTCTACGTTAAATTCTTCCTTGTCGTGTAGTTTCAACATCATGGCATCTGTAAACAGATGTTGGCCAAGCCTGCCTACACAAACGCCTGTTGTGTACTTATGTATTGCCTTCCTTTATGTTTCGTAGAAGATATGAAGCAGTTCATTGTTAGTTGTAATGTAAAGGTGTTGGAGGTTAAAAAGGTATTGACGTTATTTTGCTTGCAGGATATATACTGTTCATTGCTTTCTCAGAGGCTCCGGTGCCGCTTGTCTCTCAGGCTATTACTACTGGAATCTGCCTTCAGATTCAGCAGCAGATAAGAGCATCGGTATCTCCTCTAATTGCCTGTTGCCTAAGAACTAACTAACTACTGGAGATGTGGGCTGAATGTAAAGCAGTTCTCCCGAACTAGATTCTGAGCGTGCATTTGGGCACATGCAATTAAAGTCTCGCTCATTTAAATATACTGCAGTGGGG
>VUQR01027594.1:7126-17633 GCA_015108515.1 Hemichromis elongatus
AAGTGAAAAAAAAAAAAAAAAAAAAAGGCATCACCTACAAATTATACAACCAAACCAAACTCTACTGTTTAAGTTTTCTTTCTAATCTACCACCATGTGAGTAATCTTTACATGAAAACAAACAATTCATTTATTTCTCAAACCGAGGACAATGGAAATCACACTGTGGCTAATGAGAGACTTTTAGAGTGAGTAAAGGAGGTGAGGCAATTTTCTACATTTCATTAGAAAGAGATTAAAAATATCTTTATCTAAGCAGGTTTTGTGCAGAACAGTGCAGCATTTGAATTTAGATAAATCAAAGTTTTTTTCCCTCTTATTTGCAGAGCACTGTTTTTAGAGTTGGAATAGCTACATCAAGGCGATCTATTTCTGCTGAAGTTTGACTCCTTGTGCAGCTAAAACTGTGTCAATAATTGATGGCACATTTCAGAGACGTATGCTCCAGCCTTGCTGATATGACCTCATTCCACTTACTAAATTATACAAAGTTAACTAAAATTGACACGTAAAGATCAACAAGGGAATGCCTGACATATGATCTTTTGCATGTGTCTGTTATGCCAAACTGAACAGACACAGGTCTAGAGGCACTGGAGTCAAAACAATGCTGTTCTTGTTATAGCAAGCCTCTTAAAAAGCACTATTTTCGGATTTTATACCTAAAAATGAAAACGAGAACACGAATCTGATCGCATAGCAGAGAATATGTGGAGCTACAAAGTAAATCACATTCCCCCCAGTTCTATTGAAATATCACTGAGCTACTGATGAAGTGAGACAATCATTAATTTTCAGTGAGTCTTTGTGTCCAAATGAGCTGAAAGGAACTTAAATTGCAACCTAACCACCTACATGATTATAATCTTTTTCTGAATGCTTAAACTTGGTGTCTGAAACCAAACAGTTCCCTGTGTGGACTGTAGATTTGAGAGGATCCAAGATGCATAATGCAGGAGACAGAGAAGCGAGCCTTTTTATGGTGATAACCACATCCAAAAAAACACAAAGAGAAAATCAATCCAAGCACAGAAACAAGGCAGGAACACACACTAAACTTAGAAAATGACACGACAAAGGACAAAGGGAAGACAGGACTATGTATTTTAAATGCAATGTGAGATTGTGAGCCAAAACTTGGCGACATTAGGAAGAAAAAAACCTCTATTTTAACAGGAAGAAACCACAAAGTATGAAAACAAAATGGGAAAAAAAAAGGACCCAACTAAATACTTACACTAGAAAAGTAACACTGAACAAAGAATACTCTGAGGAGGCAAAAGTGATAACTTAAGAGAAAAAAGGTAATAATATCCCGAAACTGAAAAGCAATACAACAATAATAAAAGCAAGGCAGGGACTTCAAACTAAAACCATTACAAGAAACCAAACCCCAAAACAGATGAGTCAAAACTTTTAATACTAGAATATAGAAAACTTAAACTCAGATATTGAACTAATGATTCAGCCCTCGGAGACAGCGCACAGCCCTGGAACCAGGACACCATTAACACTTGTCGCATAAACTAAACTAAGTGTGTGAATGGCCTTTTTCTGCTATAAAACTCTTTTTACAAAATTATAAGCAAAACTTGAGAAAAACATTCCATGGGATGTGAATAAAATCTGGAAGGTGAGATTAAGCTTAATTTATTCTGTTTTTTTTTTTTTTTTGTAGTACAGTTTGACTTTCTTCTCGGGCACTTTGATTGTTTGAGGGGGTTTACTGAAACCTCTTTTTCTAATGTTCACAGTCTTATGTTCATACACATTTTAATATCTGTGTGTATCCGTGTTTACCACAGAACTTTAATTGTCACTGCTATGTGTTGCAAAATGAACAATAGCCACAATTTATACTTTCAGTCAAAATTTGGTGTTTCCTGCGCTAAAATGTGGATAGTAATAATGTGATAATGTTTTCCAGGAAGTGTTTGGAAGAGCTATTTAAGGCTTTTTCTAAAGATCTGTGCTGTGGGTTTTTTACCTGAGTGAAGAGCCAGTGGAGTTTCATGCGCTTTTCTGCAGCGTAGCTGCACTCAATGAGGCGGGGTCTGCTATTCACATCCACCAGGCACTTGTTGTCATCGTCATCAACGGTGGGACTGAGGAGCCCGATGTGGAGCCGCTGAGTACTGGTGTAGTAAACATTCTGAAATGAACACAAAACCCTGTTCTAAGCAAACTGCATGCTGCTTTACTGTGCATGTTCAGACTGGTGCAGTTGACATTTAGATAATGGCCCTTCTCCAGCTGTATATGCTATACAGGTATTAAACTATGCTGCAAATGAGGCTTGCTCTTGGGTTTTCTTTCAGTATGAAAGAGAGATCTGTGAGGCTGATTTACATGCATTAAAGATGCATATTTATACTGCTTTCCTGACTGAACACAGGCTAAAAGATAGACCAGACAAAGCAACAAAAGAAGCTCATTGTTAATTCAGGAATTGGGGGTGGGAGAAATAATTGTGCATTCTCTGATGGAAACCTTCCCAACAGCTTTTTTCAAGGGCAAATGTTTGCTCATATTAAGCTGACAAAGCTGTAAATCATTTGCAAGAATGAAGCAAAAGAACGAGTTATGTATTCGCTGACACAAAACTTGCTTTGGTTTGGTGACGAGCACACACAATGAAAAACGCGACGTCTTGAACAAACATAATGCGCTGTGCTGTGTACCGATGATATGAATGTGCTCATTCGTGCAGTGGTGGATGGAAAATAAGTAAACTTGAAACTCTTTTGATTTATTAATTACATTTTTTATGTTATCACCCTTTTTTTTTGCCGGAGATATTTCAAAAAGATAAAATTATATGACCTTTAACAAAAAAGCAAAATGCAGCTGGATGCCTAAAGCAATAAAAAGAAATTAATGTGTCTTTGTTTTCTTTTTTTTCCCTCTCCCACTAATCAACTCACCAGATTTATCTAGTGACCCACTGGAGGGGCACAACGCCCACATTGGCTGCCACAGTATCTAACTGTGTAGTCCAGAAAACAGTCAAAATTAGCTCCACGCCTCCACCTCGACCAGCCATAAAAATAAGAATAAAATGCTACTTACACATCAATGGATCAGTATCAAGTGTCTGACTAGACCCCTTTGTATGCAGAGGGAGTACAGCTTTACACGTTGTGTTGCCAGCACTGTGGTTTTACATGAGCAGAACTATGACTCTAGTATTTTGACGTTGTTTACTAGTAGACTGAGCACATTCACTGGGTAGCAGGATTTAAATGATAAAGAGGTGCAAACATGTAACGGTGTAGTGAAGTCATCAGAGTTCCAGAGTTAAAGTGAGCTTGGAGCAGACAATTACACAGGAACGCCCCCACCCGACACCCATTATCAGGCACAGATACTCAAAATACTTTCTTTTATTAAAGTTAGTTTATATTGCTTTTACTCTAATCTTATTTGTCTCATAATTCCCAAATTACTTCCTGCCTCTTTCGCACCAGGCATTAAACAATCTGATAAGTGTGACTTTTTTTTTTTTATTCATCTGTGCTGCTCACTTTTGGAAATGTGCAGGCTGCCAGGCCTTTGTGGCAGTGTGGCTTCTGTTGTTGCTGTGCTTAAGTCGGTATGTTTTATTGCTGCTTGAGCGAGCTGGAGGGCTGTATGTTTGCTGACAACATGCTCTACTGTGGGAGTGTAAGCTTTGTATTACTCTTCCTTTCATGTGTACCTTGGCAGTTTTCTTTTAGCACGTTTATGTACTGATTTTACCACAGCACTTTGGACAAAAGTCTATAAAAGCAACATCTGCGGAAAGTAGCTGACGCTTAAAATGACTCATTCTGACCGACTAGAGCATGCATTTGGAACAGCCATTGTATCTTTACCGATATAAAAGCAAGCCAGGGACTAATTCCTCCCAATGATGTAACACTGAAACATAAAAATAGAGCAGACTAGATTTGTCTTGCAGCAGAGATCCCTAATCTCATTAGAAATGCTGGTGCTCCTCCAATCCTTTGTTTGATATGCCTGGATTTATAACTCAAAACAGATTTATAATTAACAAGTATTAAGTTATTTAGGTCTGAAAAAAAGAGCAATTTAAGCAGAATATGGAAATAACAATTATTACCATTCCTAAAGCTTACAGATATATCACCAAAGATTTCTCTGGGATGAGTTTTAAATTGTACAGCGGTGTAAACATCAACACAGGCCACACTGAGTGTGAAGCACATCCAGTAGTTTCATTTAAATAGAGAGGGATAATGTGAGATCAAACCACACTCTATGAGACAAGTTTACAACCATCACAGCAAGGTTAAACAGTCTGAAAACAATCTGCTCAGATGTAATGGGATGGAGGGATCGATATGCTGGGAGAGACAGGAGAAAGCAAATGATAATCACGCTGTACTAACATTTGACGACACAAACTCCCTCCTATTTGAGCTGACATATATTCTGGATAAGCAGTTCAGACAAACAGCAAATAAAAACTGATTAAAAAAAAAGAGAGTGTGAAAAGGAAGCTGGAGACAAAGATTAAGGTACAAAATAATGTAATCGAAAACATGGGTTTTGCAACTCTTTTAGTTGATAATGTGCAATTTTATTCTGAGCTGGATTCCTTCAGGAAGGTTCACAGCTAAATTGAGGTGTATTGTGAGTAGAGACAGGTTTAACACGTATTTAAAAACATCGGGGACTGTTGCTCGAGTTATTTTTCCTCAAGATAAAACAAGTTTGGGTAAGACAACTCAAGTTATTTAGGTATTATATTCAGTTTTAGTATTTGAGACAGGGAGAGGACTAACCTGTGGTGTCATCCCGTGGCAGAGATACAGGATGGGCATGTTGTCATTGTCGGGCCCCTGGTCCAGACACAGATCAGTCTTCAGAGAATTTTTCAACTGGGGAAATGCACAAAGAAACAATTAGTTTTTTTTAAGTCAGTACTATGACTGTGTTTACAAGTAGCACAAGCTAAATGAAGTTCGTTTTGTTACCTTTATATCCTTTAGAAATATTTGCTTCCATCACCAACAGTATCTAATTTCTAAAAGGCTCACACAGCGAAGTGCCGAGCTTCCATTCAAGACTGTCACAATTAAAAGACAACTCGATGTGCTCTTTTCTAGTACAGCTTGATTTATTCACCTCACCTAATTTATTGAAGTAGCTACAAAGAAAGTTGAAAAAAAAAGGAAGAAAAAAAGGAGAGATTTTGCTGTCCTGCTGAATTACAATTGTACTCTCAGGGAGAATTCTTGACCAACCTTAAGAGTTTAACTAACTGAACATGAAAAGCCAATTATTTAAGTTGGTAAATTACATGTCACTTTATTACTCCGTCAATTGATCCTGGTACCATTTTTTTAATGCTTACTGCAGCACAAGTGTCTTTTCTTTATCTGGGGAAGTCCTGTTACTTCTTCAATTTGTTACTCCAAATGTGTGAAAAATCGATGGTGTATGGAGAACGCTGCCACAAGACAATGGCATTTTCTGTGCTGTTTTGTATGTATGGTCAGTTTTATTTGTTGTGCTGGAGTAAGTAATGATGATGATGCTTTTGTAATCTAAAGTACTACATGTCAGAGTACAACATGTTTGAACAATAAGCTAAAAACAGTCCTGGAACAGAGCAAGGAAGCTCTGTTCAACTGCAGTGCATTATTTTTTCTTCCATAGGGGAGGAAATTATTATCCAGACAGATTGGAGCTACAAACCAAGAAAGACAAATAAGAAATACACTAACTTGCCACTTTATTGGGTATACCTGTTTACAAGAAGCTAAAAACATGAAACATAATTGTATAATTTGAAAATAACCAAAATCAGATAATCGAAGGTTGGAAAAACATTGCCTGGTCTGATGAATCTCAGTTTTTACTGGATCATTCAGCTGGTAGGGTCAGAATTTGTTCTGAACAACATGAAAGCATGGATCCAACCTTCCTTGTATCAATAATTCAGGCGGGTTTGATGGTGTGTGGGAAATTTCTTGGCAAAATGTAGGCTCCTTAGTACCAAGTGTACATCTGAGGAATGTTTCCAGCACCTTTTTGAGTCTACACCACGTATAATTAATGCAGTTCTGAAGCCAAAAGGTGATTCAAACCAGTGCAAGCGAGATGCAACTAATTAAGAGGCCAGAGAGGTTTATATCACACAGAAACCATCTAATACCAACATCAATCATACACCTTTGCTGAAACTCATGGAATATGAGGTTCTAAAGCATAATTACAGAAAATACAGAAGAAACTGGACGTGAGTGGGTCGAAAGATCTAAACATGAATCATATTCTGAATCCTCTCAAACTAATTTTTACTTTATAAAAATGTAAATCAGGACTGTTTCGCTTCATGAACATGAGTCAGATTTTGAAGCCCAGAGAGTTATTCATGTGCGTCATGACAAAGGTCGGCAAGATTGCAAGATACAAAGTGCACCGCAGGGAGCTCAGGGATTGTGGTTTGAGTAAGGAGTGAATTAGGCAAAGATGTGAGATCAGAAGAACACAGTTGCTCCGGGGATGTCTACTCGTATCTGATAATCAGTAGATCCACAGTCAGCGCATAGCCACATCAACAGCACAGGTCTAAACTTTTCTAAAGCTATAAAAAAAACAATAAATATGTAACAGTAAGCAACACTTGTGGGAAAACAGTCACCTCAAATCATCAGGACCTTTAGCTTTTGAAATAGGATGCATGAAACGTGTTTCACAAAATATGTGGGTGGAGTATTGTTACAAGAGAGATTTAAAAATGAAATCCTTCAGATTTGATTGGACTGCTCTAATGTGTGCACAGCAAATGGAAAGCTGGATAGGAGCAGGAATGAGATACAAAGCTGTAGAGGACAAGCTCAGAGAGAAATAAATAAACCTGGAACATGTGAATTGGAAATGTGAGGGCATTTTTGGTTGTAGAAATAAAAATGATCAGCTTACCACTCTGGTCTAGACTATAAACCTATGCTCAAAGGTTTAAAACACTACAGATGTTTCTTGTACGTGCATGATTTAGCAACACCTTGTTTCTGTTAATTAATGCCGCAACATGACAACAATTAAAAAAATAGCCTACAGCCCAACCCGATGTCATTGCAAAGCGAATAAAACTAACACCGATTCTCTGTTTCTTTTACTTTTTGCCTCTCGTAAGTGTGAAATGGACACGTATACAGAAGTTGCAGTACCAGCAGGGGGAGATAATATATTTAAAGCCAAGAAGTCACCAATGAGGAAGGAAGGTTTGACATACATTCCAGTGGGCCTATTACCCATTTTGCCCTGACACTGGGTCATTCAACCAAAGTTATTTCCTCAGGTCATCAGTCTATCTATTCCTTTCTTTTATGACCGAATACCTGTAAAAACTAAACATATTTCCATTCCACAGCTTAACATCTTATAGTTCTACAACATCTAAAATCACTCTGTTAATTCGTTTGCAAGCATACGCACTGTTTGTTGCTAGCTAGTTAGTTATGCTACACACCTTTCGCTCTAATAGTCTGTATTTTTGAATGATTTAGCACTCCTTAGTTTTTGTTTTCCATTTTCAGACAGAGATGACATCAGCTGCACACTCCACAGAGGCCCAGAGTTACTGTTAATATCAAAAATATAATGCTGTCCTTTGATATTTTAACATAAAACTAAAGATTTACACATTTTTAGATCCATTACACCCACAGAGCACTCTACAGCCTGCTAACATAGAAACTAAATAAAAAGAGCAGTAGAAGGTTTCATAGTAGTGAAATTTCTTTTTTTTATTTAATAAGAGAGTCAACATTATCAAATTTCAAATGCGGCCTCCGAAGGATACGGCCTAGGAATTGGGACACAGCTGCAATCTACCTAGAGTTCACAGCACAGTCCTCTTTAAAGATTCAAGATTTAAGATTTTTATTTTGCCATTTGCACACAGGTCCATGTACATTGGAATTCTTGTGGAGAGCTTTCCAAGTCAAGTCACACTTTAAAAATATAACAATATAAGACAGAAAAAAGCAGAAGGATAGAAATAAAGTCCGGGGTACTATTTCCTATATACAAGGAAAAAAACAAACAAAAAAAACATTACAGTAAAGTTTACTTTACTGTAAAGTAAACTTTACTGTAAAGTTTTTTTTCTGTACAGATTTTTTTTTTTTTTAAATATAGTCAAACATAAGTATTTTTACAGCTCTTGTTCACACCCTTGACCCTCTCCAAAATGGCAGAGATTTTACAACCCCCTATTTCTTCTTAAAGCATCACATAAAGATTGCTCTTTGCCTCTTTCCCCATATCCTCAAAGACATGAAAGAAAAGACTTCACCACCTGTGGATTTCCCCCCACTGGGTGTCACTATTTTTCCTCAAGACAAATAACTGTGTATGTGTAATACAGTTAAAGGTGAATGCTCTTCCGCATGTGAATGACCCGAAAGTGATATTACTAAAACATGTGACCAATACATGATAATATATTTCCATCACTAAGGGTTAACCAAAGACGGGCTGGAACCATGCAGGAGCGCTGACAGGCTTTAGCCCTGGCTCTGTCCAGTGTGTGTGCTACGTACTTACATTAAGCGCACTCAAAATGTGCGTTTATGTGACCAGTTGTTTTTCTGTTTTGCTAATCCATCCAGAGGTAAAGGTCTGTCTGTTTAGTGAATCAACTGAAAGCGAACGAACAGTTATATCTATAACTTCTGTTCTCTGAAGGAGAGGAATCAGGTACAACACAAGGTGGCCCCACTGCACAGCTTGGCTTGGTGAAGAGCGGCTATTAAACTGAGGGATAACTGTGATGAAAGGGGGTATATGTGCAGGCAAGGCTGTGTGTATGTCATCACAGGTCATGCGCCTTAAAGGCGTGAATAAAGGTTTTTTCAACCAGGACACGTGAAGGCGCGATATCCCATACTTATGTGTTGTATCTTGTAGTTATAGATATAACCCATGTTTTATGCAATTATCAACATGTGTGGTATCCACAGAAACCTTAGAATCTCAGCTAAATGCTCATATAAACCATTTCTACAACCACCAAACACTGCGAAAACAAGCGAAGATTAAAAGAGCAGTTAAATTATTGCGCAAAAGTCACTTAAACACACAACCTAGCCACGAACTCTCCCGACTTCATGTACCCGAGTTAACAAAGACTGGTTATCTAGCTGAGCTCTCACAGATTCCAAAACACCAAGTTTCACCACACTCTGACCAAAATTCACTAAACCAGCTGCAAAAGAAGACAACAAAAATGCAGGCGTTGCATATCCGCTAAGACAGAAATACAGGACCGATTTTGATCCATTGTTTTTCATCAGTAGCCGATAGCTATGGAGGACCACAAGAGCCACACGCATTGAAATAAAAATTTCTGTGCTTAATTAATGAATTGTAAAATAAAATCTGCATTTGTAAATTCATTTTTGAATTTAAATTTAATAAACTGATTTTTAAAATGCTTTTTAAGTCTTCATTTCAAAAATCTTTTTCGAATTTCAAAAACCTTTTTTCAATTGCACTTTAATAAACTGCATTTCAAAATCCATTTCCCTTTCCTGTTCGCTCAGGGATTAACATGTGGATTAGCAGTTGGATTAACAACTTCATTTTAAAAATCCTGCTGCTATTCAAATTAGCCACACCGTGGGACGTAAGGAGCTCTCTAATTGGTCAGACAGCTGCCCGCTTTATTCACTGTTACCCGCACACTTTAGGTGCCACAGTGCACAATGCACACTGTTGGAGAAAATTAGCGGTGCTTGTGCTTGTGCCAGGGCACCTCAGTACTTGACTGAAGTTTTTAACCTTTGGCTTGTGCTGACTCATTAGGCGTGTTCAAATTCATGGGTTGCATCCTCATTAGGACCAGACCTACAGGATCTACGTCGACCGGGTCCTCATGAGGTGGGGTAGGGCGGAAGTGAGTGGCTTCAGACTTGCATCACCAGCTGTCTCGGGCTACGCTCACATGTACACGGGTATTTTTGAAAACAGAGATTTTCCGTTTTCGTTTCACACATGCAGTTTTGGAAAAATAACTCCGTCCATACTTAAACGCTAAAAACGGAGTTCTTTAAAATCTCCGTTTTCAGTGACCAAAACAGCCACGTACGTGTGGACCTAGCCGTCTGCTCCTTGCTATCATATAACAGGACACTGAAGTAAACTCTCCATCATCTTACACTTTTTGACGTTTATTCAGCTGTAATCTCAGCCAAGCCGATTTATTCAGGAAGAAATAAAACACTAAAAAAGGTCAAAAAACAACATGTTTAAGTTATCTAAGTGACTTATATATCATGTTTAACCCGAGTAGCGGAAGACTGCGGGGGGATGTGCCGGGAGTTCGGTGTTCTCGCCAGCTGGCTAGCTATTGAGCTGGTGGGGAACAGGCGTCTCCAAAACCGTCAAAGCACGTTTGCAAATATGTGATGTCTTGATAAACCAAGCAGATATTTGAAGTTTACACAGCTACATTCTCGCCTGAAAATATGTTAAAAGTTTATTTTGTGGC
>VUQR01027595.1:4024-30137 GCA_015108515.1 Hemichromis elongatus
AAAAACCCAGAAAAGTCCATAAAATGCCATCTGTGATCCTGTGGCATTGGTTAAACTGGATGACAAAAAGTTAGCTATTCTTAGATGAACCATAAAATTACCTGAAAGTTTAACTGCTGTCATTTTTTTTACTATAAAATATGTATTTTAAAACAAATATTTGGTATCTGCTATTTATCAGCTGGTCATTCATTCAATATCATTTTCACTTCTTTGAATGTAATTTGTTTTTTGGGTTTATATTTATTCATTTATTTATTCATATTTATGTTAAGTGCTAAAGCCATGAAAGCTGTCATAGAAAGTACAGGTAAGAAAATTATTATATTATCATTTTTATGTATTTGTCAAAGACCTGGGTCTGAGGGACCCAGGGTCCTTGAGGAGTGTGAACTCATCATCATCATTATTATTATTATTATTATTATTATTATTATTATTATTGTTTTTTGCTGCACAGTGCTGCCGTCTGTGTTCCATGTTGTAGGTATAGGCAGGTGTGTGTTTGTGTGTGTGGGTGTGGCTGTTTCCTGTACGCTGGGTGACTGGCACCTGCAGGCCTGTTGGGTGTGGTCCTTCTAGGGGGCTTGCCACACCTGAAGAACATGCCTCGCACCTAATGAGTGTCGTTGGGAGGAGTGTGATAGTGCATCCTTTGGCATGGGATAATTGTGTGAGACTCCACGTTAGTGTTTTTAGAGTGACAAGTCCAGTGAGTGTATGCCCGCAGTAGTTGAGTGTCCTGACGGCTTCAGTTGGTTGTCTATGTTCCAGCGGTGTTTGTGCCTTTAAAAAACAAAACACGTGCAATCAGCTGTTTTCTTCCACTTATCCAGTTCAGGGTCACTAGGGGGTCTCATGGGAGGATACACCCTGTAACAGTTAGCAGTGTGTCACACTGACACAGACTAGCAATCACACCAATGGAATTTTGAATCACCAACTGAACTAACTCCTCCCAGGAACCCAAAGTACCCACGCAACTCATGCAAACATGCTCCACACAGAAAGGTCCTGGTCAGATGATGGTTCTGAACCCAGGGCTTCTTGCTAAGAAACAGCAGCGCTAAACTTTGCACAACCTGTGATAAATCACCAGCTGCTTTGTTGTTATGCTATATC
Source organism: Hemichromis elongatus (assembly GCA_015108515.1). NCBI lineage: Eukaryota > Metazoa > Chordata > Actinopteri > Cichliformes > Cichlidae > Hemichromis > Hemichromis elongatus. The sequence continues at coordinate 5,147 of VUQR01027595.1, forward strand.
ATATAGGTCTTTAATATCACATTAAAATTTATACAGGTATTATCAACAATGGTATGGATCAGGCCTAGTTAAAGCACAAAGGTCTGACAGCTTTTAAAGCAGTTTAAAGTAAGTAATAATAATAATAATAATAATGCATTATGTTAAATTTTTAATATTGTATGATGACATGGAAAAGCTGCAGAAATAAAAGACTCATTCATAGCAAGAGGTCTTATTTTGAAATTCTGTTTATTGGTTCATCTTTAGCCAGGAGGGCAGCAGCAGCCACACCACACTGAGAGGAGCAAAAAAAAAAAACCAAAAAAACCCGAACAAACAAAAAAAAGATGACAACAAAATCTGTGCCTTTCACCTCCTCTGGCCACTGTAAAATAAATACATCTCAACACCATCCTCACGATTAATGTCAACCATTGTAAGAATTTAAATAAATATCCATGGCAACAAAACAAAGTGTGAAAAGCATACTGTTCCATATATAATATATTCATTTAAGATAAATTTCTATATATATTTGTTCCATATACTCTCCTTAAACTCTTTTGCAACATACAAGATGCCAATTTGTACTGAAAGCGATGCTTGCTAAGACACAAAAGGAGAAGTGTAGTGGTTATAGTGGCAGCCTGTGTACGTACAGCATCACACAGGCTCAGACATGAGCTCCGGTCCTGAGGGCGGACAATGCTGAAATTGTTTAGGATTTTAAACTGGAGTGCTTTATTCATTACATACAGATGCACAAGCCATGAGGTATGGAGGAGTCACTTTTTTCAAGATGTTAATTCCCTCAAATAAGTGAAAAAATGGGTTTTAAATGACAAAAACAGTTCTCCATTTCTATTACGCAGTAAAAATGGTGCTTTACTCAAGTTTCTGACACCAATGCTGTTTCTACTACATTTATCTAGCTAATTAGCTCTATTTAGCTCTTGTCACTATACTGAGGTTTTTAAAACATTCGACTCGTACCCCACCCACAATGCATTGCTTATGCCTCTGTGTGTATATGTTGTACATACAAAAGACTGCATACTGTAGAGATTATGATTGGATAGTTGTCACTGCAAATATATTAAAGCTACTCTGAACACAGGTGAAATACAATTACCTAAAAAAAAACATGTGCAATATCATTCAGATAGAAAAAACAATCCAGATAGAAATAAATGTTCCCCAAGTCATCTTCACAAGCACCAAATATCTGACTGAAGTCGCTCAGCCAGGGTTAAAGGAGACAGTCAGCGCATCTGTGTGGAAACCCATCAGAAACCATGTCCACAGTGATGCAGCTGAATATGAAAATGTTTCCATTTTGAAAGTTTTACACTCACGCTAATGTTTTCAGTCAGGATTTTCTGTTGCCTTTGAAGCATTGTTGTTCACAGAGTCGCATGCAGGGTAAAATATGCCAGCTATCTATCAAAAAAGACATTTCCTTGAAAAGCTCACTTTTATGACACTGCCATGTTTCAAGCAATTTCTAATATATTTTAATTAAAAAGCTAAAACTGGCAGTTGTGATGAAATGTTGGGTAACTTTTCAGATTCATTAGCATTAAGGTGGACATGTTAACCCTGGTGATGTGCTTAATGGATATCAAATATGTAGACTGTTGTTTATTTTGTTTTGTTTTGTTTTTTTGGAAGCCAATAATTTGAACAGTAATAACCTTGAAAAATGATGGAATATTAAAAGAAAATGGGGGAAAAGTTCATATTTAAACTGGGTGTGTCCTCCACAGTTGCCAACCCATCTGTCAAAGTGGAATCTGTGACGAGACCAGAAACATTTAGGGCAACAATTGCACTTCCTTAGAATATGCACAATGCATTGGAGAACACCCAAAGACATTTAAAGAGGACATGTTACACTTTTCTGTCTCATAACCCTTATAAACCTAAAGCTTAGGCTTCAGAGTGCTTTACCACTCACTTCTTTACAATTTATTTTACTCTTGGCTCTGCATGATGTCAGTATAGTCATTAAAGCCCCACCCTCTTTCTATCCAAGTCTTTTGTTTGCTATGGACAGCCAATCAGAAAAAAGTTGAAGACTTTCAGTTACCACAGCTCAGTATAAGATAAATAAGGTTTATTTTGAAGTGTAATTCAGGCAAAGTTGGCATAATCTAAAACTGAGCATAATAGCTCCTTTTTACATTTACTTTAATTCTTTAGCTCCAAACCCGCCCTATTACCAGTAGTTCAGTAACAAACCTCTGACAAGTCTTCAGTTTCCTCCAGTCTAAACTACAAAATGTTGTTAGCACATCTAATGTTAGAAATGTTTACTTGTTCTGTGATAAAGTCATCAACAGTCTTTGCCTGTTTGAAACCCACTGCCTCGCTTTCCTTTTGTGACAATAACTGTTGCTACTTGAAACCATTCACAGATTGCATGAATGATTGTCCCCTAACCCTGAGGCATGATTTGGACTGTCTGCTTCAGAAATTTGCAAAAATTCCTCAACCACAAGAGGTTCATTGTTAGAAGTGCTTTCCTTGAATCAGGGTCTTTATTTTTTAATAGAATTGAATGGAACCATTTTGTGCAGCAGTGACTAATGTATGTAACTATAATTGCACTGGTTTTATACATCAGTCTGGATTCTTGGACTTCAAAAAGGTTATTTAATAATGTTAATAATGTTTAAAAATGTTAATGGGGAATAAATTTGCATTGCAGTCGGTTGCCCTAAAAGTTTCTGAATGTGGACTCTAATCTCTTAAGCTCCAAGCCTAACTGATCTCCTGCCTTTTGCCCCCGTATCAGGGGGCGTTGGGGCTTAAGAGGCTAATAGCTACAAGTTCACAATAATGAAATATAGCCATAATATCAATCTCATACAAAGAAAATAAAGCAGAATAAAAATAGTTTTACAGTTAACAGCCCATATTTACATATAAAAATATAACAAAGGAACATATCAGGTCAATGTGTGTCTGTGTTTAGGTCACTTCCTGACACACCCACCCACCCACACCCACACACCCACACACACACACACACACACACACACAGAAAAGCTCAAATGCATCCAAACATGAACACACGCGCTTAAAAACCTATACATGCGTACACACACCAGCAAACACACATGCATACTTTGTGTGTGTGTTTTTTAACAGATTTTGATCCTCCATTAAATGTGTTCCATTTATGTTTTGCATTAACAGCTGAAGTCCTGAAAAAACCTAAAAAAATCAACAAAAAAACCCCAAAATTAAAATCCACACTGCTTTTACTGAGTATTCATGTTCTCCCAATGACCTCATGGACCCATCAACATCCTCTATTACTTTCCCTTCATCGAAAGACTCTCCTTTTCTTTTTCCTGTTAGCATCCTTCCTCACCATTCTATCCGTTTGCCAAACACCACAACTCTACTCATCCTGTCCTCTCTCTTCCCTCCCTCCCACGCTCCATTCTTCTCCAGGCCATTAAGAGCTATCATGAAGCTAATTGCCTGTTTGATGAACTCTCCATGGACCTGGAACTCAAGGCTTTTAGCCGTCTGAGCTTAAGAGGAGAGACGGACGAGACAGTAGGGATATACAATGCAGTATGGGTGTGTAATGTGCCTTGTGTCGGCTGCTTTTGATCGTTGGGTCATTTTTAGTGCTGTTTGGATTAGTTTTAGGCTTCTTGCCTTTACCTGTAACTAACAGATATTATTTGAAGTTTTATCCAGGGAGGGGGGACCTAATGAAATTTTCTATTCAATTTCTAAAACAGAAAATGAAATTGTGATCCAAGCGCAGGTCCAGCTCCAGGGTGTTAAATACTGCCATTTCATCAAAGCCATTGGTGTCTCATACACATGTACAATGTTTGCTTTGGCAGTACTCCAGTCATACATCCTGGCTTCTCACCTGAACGCTGGTCTCAGTAATCCAGGTAAGCCTGTTTTTCAAGGTGTATTTTCAAACCTAACCACTCCTAACCAGAAAGTGAAAAAAACAAAGTGAATGGAAACTGCATGAATTAAGCAAAGTTCAAAGCCCCAGACCTCTGATCAGAACAGGAACTGCTGTCTCCTGGCAGATAATCTCCTGGTCCTAACCCGACCTTATTCTCTGCATTGAGTGTTACCTCCAAAGGTGCGTAAAGGCACTGGGACCAAAGCAACCCTTGTACATATCTGTGCAACAGCAGCATCTGGCAAAAGTACAGTATTTGATACCCTAGGATGAGGAGTCATTAGTTTATAGTTTCAGACAAGTAGTCGACTGATTTATATTTAATTTCATGACTCCATGTTAACCCAAAAAGTTGTTTTTAAATCTAAAAGGCTTAATGGATTATATAGATAAACTGTTCATTAAGAAAATGGTTTTCAAAACCCTCTGAGCATTTGGATCAAATGAAATGAAATCAATCGAAAGTTGAGAAATGGCATTTGATTTCAGAATGGGTAGAGAAATGATGAGATGGCGTGGGGCGTGTGGGGGGGCTGGGGCGTTATGTGTAGTAGTGGAGGAGAGGATTGTGAAGGAGGTGGGTCAGATGAGGGAGCGAGGGAGGTTGGCGACAGGCTGGCTTCAGGAGGAAACCCGACCAGACCCTCTGAGCTCCAGCGAAACAGGACTGCTAAAAATAACACAAGGCAGGCTTCTTCTGCTGATAAAACAACAAACACACAGGCTCATACACAGGTTGTTGCACAGTAGGAGGACACACACAGACGGACACGCACGCACGCTGCCTCACAATAGATGCATCCTCCCTCTGGTTAAGTAATCTCCCAGTGAGCTCTAGGCTCACAGGGAAAACATTGTCCATCTACCTCACAGTGCTTTTCGTTTACAAATGAGCTTAATAACATTGAAATTCACACAGTTTGTACAGTGAATGGTCCCTTTTTTGGTGTCAAACTGTTGTTACAGGTGTCTTTGATCTCACTTTATACCTTGATGCTTTGCTGAGTCTCAGTAAGATGTTCACCTCAGTACAACACTGGTTTCCTCGTTCCTCTTTAACATGTTTTCAAAGTTTCAAACCTCCGTCTCTCACACTTCTTCTGATCAGGTTAGAACCTGTTGGCAAAGTCCATATTCAGGCTTTTTTCCTTTCTGATCTACTCCTTTGCCACTCTCTGTGCGAACTCTTTGCAAAGGGTTGAGAAGAGAGGAGTTTTAATTATAAATAAATACATTTTAACATGCCCAGAGTGCACCATAGAATGCATGTTTTTTTTGTTTTGTTTTGTCTTGTTTTTTGTCTAGATGTCTTGGTTAAGGTTTCAGGGTCGGTCCAGCAAAGTACAACAGCTTCTTATTCTTCAAGATAGGCATTAATTCTCCAACATAAGCAGGCACATTAAAGCTTTGGTCCCTCCTGAGTTGGAGAAATAAAGGTACGTTAGGTGAACAACTTGGTTGTTTGGTTGGGTGGGTGATTGGTTGGCTTGTCAATGGCACTGTCGTCGTGATGTCAACTGAGAGACAGTTGATTGGCGACAGCATTGCTTTTGGCCACATCTGAGGGGAAATTTATTTACTTGGCCCTTTCTCAAGCCTGTCATAACGGTTTCTCCAGAGCTTTGCTGCGGAGCGAGGGATGGCAAGGATTAGGGTTGGAATTGGAAATCTTGCGGCACACAGTGTTGGTGTTGCTGCACCTGCAGCCGGGCCGCGTTGCCCGGTCGTGGGCACACCGGCACAGAGCAAGGCACAGCCTGGCAGGGGGGTAGCAGCAAAGGCAGGGCAGACATAGCGCCAGTAGTCCCATTGTGCTCCAGCGGGCACAGGCGTGAGCTGGAGCACAGGAACATGGCTGGTCAGCACAGTTATCTTCATCATCCTGGGCAGAGCAGTGATAGAATAAACCTTTAACACAGCACAAGCATGTGCCATACTCCACAGCATTCTCAGCAGAACACAGACAGCGTTGTCCACAGGCCCAACAAGAAGGCAGGCGGCGCGGGGCGCAGCACTCTTGGCATTTACAGCGACCACACCTCTCGCAGATGAACTGATGGAGACTGAGTTCAGCCTCATCTTCCGCCAGGCGTTTACCCAAAGAGGAATCAAGCTTCAGGTCCCCTTTAGGCTGCGAATGGACCACTGAGCCCAAGCCAGAGTGGGATGGTGTCAAACCTGCCAGTAACCGCTGGTCTGAGGTGGCACTTGTTCGTGACATAGAAGAGCTTATGGTACTGGAACGGCTCAAATGGGAAAGATGAGTGTGCTGCTGTTGACTTTGGCTGCGGGACATGGCTGAGGGGAAGGAAGGCTGGGGGTGATGTATGTATGCACCGTGGGGGTAACGGTCATCGTGGACCAAAAAAAATCCAGACTGTGTTGCAGGTTCCAGCGCCACAGGCCTCTCCACATAGTCATTGTTGGCCCGAATGGCACGTATCTGGTCAAGCGACAGCACTGAGTCCAGCTCCGTCCTAAAGGAATGAGTAGAGTCCATCCTGGTGAGCCAGCTGGATGGCACCAGGGTTGGAAGCCGGATCTGGGGGAAAGTGTTCCCAGTGCTCACGGCACATCAGATAAACCTACAAACACAAAGAAAGGAAGCAACACTGATTAGCCATTTTCAGTTTTCATCAAATATTGGGTTATAACATCTCTCTGTTATACGCATGGCTGAAAACTGAGGAGCTACACCAGGACCCACTATGAGAAACATAAGTATTTTTAAGTATTTTAAAGTATCAGTCATGGAAAATGACTTTAGTAAAATGCAATAATAAAAACATGGAGTTGGAAATTAAAATATTTGGTCCACTTTAAGCCACTTCTATGCATGTTAGAAGTGGCTTTGGTATTGGATTGGTATACATTCAGTTTTTACCAGGCACATTTTCTTTAATCATAATTATATAACTCAATAAACCTTTGATTTTTGTATATTTCAGATGTTACTAATTCATTTATGAGGTGAAAGAATTATTTTTTGAGTGTATGGTGTACATGTAGTGTGTGGAGAAAAATGTTGTGAAAAGCAAACACCAGCCTGTATGTTGCTCTACAAAAATTTAAGAAGCATTTGATCAGGGATGGATTTTGGCTGCAGAACCTCCACACAACCATCACCCATGTCATCATGACCGCTGAGACTCTCCGCTGCTCAAACTAACACTATTATTAGCCTGCCAGAGCCAAAGAGACACAACCATGAGGTTCACACTGTAATTTAACATCTGTTGAGGACAGTTGCTGATGCCATGGAAGGATCCCACCTGCAGACAGAAGCTGGCAGTGTGGCCAAGCACTTGTATTGCGGTAGAATGATACATTATATTTAAGGCTTTCTTATTTAAAAGTGTTCATGCAACCAGTAGGACACAAGACTGGATGATTAGCATCTTTCAAGATAATAGTAAAAGAGTGGCCACTTTTATATCTTCAGGATAGAATAAAAATATTAAATGTTACTTGGTAATCTTTAGGGGGTTAAAATATCTGGTTAACCTGCCCAAGTAAAGTCTATGTGAGAAACACTGGTATAAAATGGCATGTGGGTTGCTGCATAAGCATTCAAATGCTGAGTAAGCCGCCGCTTTAAAAATAAATGTGCGTTTGCTTGGATGTGCAGTAAATGCATGATTAAACTATATTAAATTAAAATGTCTGAATATAGATTAATATGCCACTGATTTGATTTCCTGTTTGGACATTACAGGCAGAACGCTAAGACCAAACACTACTTATCTGTTGCTTAATTTAGAGGAAAAATGCTCAGTTCTTTGTGTTTGTTTGTGATAAAGCAAGTACACTCCTTCTTCAGCCAACATATATATCCACACACATACACACTCAGCTATATCCTCACAGAGAAATGGCAGTCTTGCCAAGTGGCCAAGGGGGAGAGATCACTGGCTCACTCCTCACATGGGGCCGGCCCTCTTAGAGAGTAATGAGGCCAAATGGAAATGCGTTTAAAGCAGCTCAGATCATGAGATTAGATAGAGCGGGGAGGTAAGAGGAAGCAGAAACAAATAAGTCTCTTTAGCCGCATCCATATGCATCTAGACTTATTTCAAAAGATGTTTCCTCTATTAGTGTCTGCACTTCTGCCAGAGCAAAAGAAATATTGGAGATTCTCCTCTTTGTTTTCTTTTTCAAAAAGCAATACATTATGCATCTTCCTTAAGCCTCAGACATTGTGTTATTGTGTTATTCTGCTGGATTCTAGCAGGTTAATAATTTTTAGCTGTTTCTGGAATTGCAGTATCGTCCTGCAGATAACTGTCTGAGGTGTTAGACATGGGTGGTCGGCTGGGATTATACTTCTCGGGAATTGCTCTGCTTTTATACTCAAATTTATTAAAGACGCTGACACATGTTCATGTCTGTGCAGCTCAAAGATGCCCTTAAAAATCTGTATCCCTAAATTAAGGGCATCCATTCCTAAAAAACTAGTCAATTATCTTCTGTGTTAGTTGATATTGGTGAGGTGAGGAACATCTGTCACTTGATGCATCGCCAAAAAATAAATAAATAAAAAATAAAAAGTCAGACTTGACTGAGCCACACATTGCCAGAGGAACAGCTGATGGAAATTTATAAAACATATGAAAGCCGTAATGGCAAAAGACGGCACTGGTGTTGCAAATAAGAGAAGATGGGAAAATTCCAGAAGAAACTAACTGATTGTGGGAGTTTATATATTTTACCACTTAGTACAGTCTCAGTGCAGCCTTGTGATATTAATGCATACAACTATACACAACAGGCTATTACACTAAAAGCATCCATGTCTTAATTTCAGTAGCACACAATGCTTTCTTTTTCAATCATGGTCCAAAAACCCAAATTATCAGTCTGTTGGAGAAAAAGAATGTTCGCATTGAGAAAAGGACAAATGAATTGCTAAATAAATTAAAAGATTAGTTTAGAAAACGTTTCCCAGTGTTTGCTTTTCTTTTTTTTTTCATTAAATGTAACTGTGCTCTAATGCCATGCCTCTCTCATTGTTTTTCCTCATATATTATTGTAAAATACATTAAAAACTTTTTAAAATAGATATCTTATCAGGATCAGTCATTTTGGACACAAAAATGTGTTAAATAATCTCAAATGTCTTGGGGTTTTGTTGTACTGTCTTGGATGCCCAAAAGTTAAATGAAAAATAGGAGAAAAAAAAAAAGTGGAAATTGAAAACGGTAGTACAGACACAATAAGAGAGGAGCAAACAGATGTAGGGATGATAGGGAGGTGGTTGAAACCCAAGAATGCCAATCCATCACTGTGAGAGTAGGAGAGGTGATTAGCGGGAATACAAAACACACTTCCTGTCCTGTCCTCCGTGCTGTGCCAGGAGACACCTTTGAGCAAACTGTGGCAGCCTGAACTGAATGGTACCCAACCCTCCATCCTTTCTATATAAGCCCCCCTCCCGCCGCACCCTGTTTCCAGAAATCCAGCCATAAAGCAGCAGATAAGGAGGGCCAGGTTGTTTGGATGAGGATGCATTTTCAAATTAGTATGAGGAGAGAGAAGAGGACCTGGTGACTAATCTCATCACAGAGCAGTGGAAGCGGCTCGCTTATACTCTGCTCGCCTATCACGCCATCTAATTGTAAAAAAAGAAGGGGCCTGCCAACTATTTCCATGACCTCATATTATTTACTCTTTCTGGTCGCGCCTACTATTGCCACCCCCCCTTAATACGACATATTAGTCAAGTCAACTCAAAAGGCTTGAAACTATAGAGCTTGAATGTAGAGGTGCTGTAGGACATTTTGAATTTTCTGAATTGATTTCTTTTCTCTATTGTATTATAGCATCAGGTTTGGATTGTGGCTTGGACAAGTGAAGAAAGAGATAGACATATGGCCTGTCCGAAGTTTTGATGGACGGTATTCTTCTAACATGTTGTTGACAAGGAAGCAATTCCTGTTAAAAATACAAATTTATTTCAGAAGTAAAACTTTGCCCAAAGCTTCTATTTTATGATTAAATTCCACCATAGTTTGAGTTTTATTGCTGTGATAAAGACCGATAGAAATCTTATTGAAGTAAATAAACAGCACTATAGGTAAGAGCATACTTTTAATTCAATTATTGTTTCTATGAAGATTAGAGAGGCAAATATTGTCTGTCTCAAAGGCCCTGGTGTCATAATCAACACATGACAATGCATGCAATCAGCTCTGATTGGCTAAGCTGAGCGCTCCTGTTGTTTTCAGTTGTGATGCTCAGTCTTGCTCTGCTGGGGAGTGTCTGTCACCAGTGCTCTGGTACCAGGAACTCAGATGAGAGCTTTGATGGTGCTTCCCTACAAGTCCTTTTTTGTGTTTTCTTGTTTTCTTTGGTGAATTTGTTTGTGTGATTCTATGACTCCCATTCACAGATAATAGTATACAATGGTATACAAAGTGCACCAGTCAGTCCTGCGTCTTCTTAAACCCTGAAACTCCATAAACTACAAACATGCATTGCTGTTTTTCCAGACTTCAGCTTTAGGGGATAAAATAGCATCAAGCAGTTTGTATTTTGTGTCTGCATACACAACCATCGTACATATTAAGAACAATCAGGTTCAAGTTTTTGTTAACTGCATAAAACCTAAAGCCCACTGACTTGTAGACAGGCGATCATGTGGAAGTGCAAAACACGAATGAATTTTAGAGGTCCAGGACTCTATAGCAGAGCTTTGTATCATACTTTTCATCAAACACTTTGCTGTTCAAGTAAATTTAGAATAATTTAAAGTTTGGATCACATGCTTTCCTGATTTTTCATGATCCTGAATGAGATTAGTGTTCACAGGTAACTTGATGCACGTTTGTGGCTTACACTGAACCTCCATGGAAAGAAGCACAATAATGTTTTTATTGTGCTTGAAAGTTGTGCTCGCCAGTATAAGAACAAGTATTATTGTGGACATAGTGAGAGAAAACGAATCAACAGGAACAGTATATAGATAGAGAAGGTTAATAGTATGAATGCACGGTTTTCTTTTCTTTCCTTATTTTTAGCATGGTGAATTCTCCAAACATTGCATAAGTAACATAAACAATGGATGTCAATGAAGCAAACCAGCCTAAAAGAAAACAGTCACAGGGAGCTGTTGTTTTAAGAGGCCGTCAGTGGTAACCTGAGGATGGACCTCTGTGCTAGGGGAGTATCAGTAATGACTGAGCCTGTGCTCAGGACACACACACACATTTCTACACCACACACTGCTCTAAACTGCTGCCCAGTCATTTCTCATGCTGCCAGGCTGAAACTTCAGTGCAGTGTATCTGTATCATTGATGCAAATAAAAAAGGAATTCATATCTATAGAGGGGCAATATTTTTAGAGGTCTTTTATTTGTTTTTTGTTTTTTTTATTTATTTGCTTCATATGTTTTCTTGGTTGTGATGTAGGTAATCAGACAGGTAGGTTTTTTCATCTCTTTAAACTTTTAAATAACGGGAAGCCGAAAGTTTGTGATTTCTCCGTACAATTAGACATTAAGCAAAGACTCACCACCGAGAGCTTTCATCCAATCAATGGATGTTCAATTAAGTCAGAAACATTAAAGTCATCACTTTTTGTGAGAACCATCCGTTAGAGATCAGGATGGTAAACAATGATAAAAATACTATAACATAAGCTTATTAGTTTGAAACCTATAAATATTATCATTAGCAATTGGCATATTGTACTTCTGGCAGCAGTGTTAAGAGCTGAGCATCACTGTTTGGATGCGGTCTATGCTAAGTGCTCTTTCAGAGTTTTATAAACTCTGAAGAAAAAAGGTGTTTTATGTTGAAAACCCATTTGCTTTATAAAATCTAGAGGAGAAAAGAAACTTGTAATTACTCCTGATTCCTTGTCTGCCTGCTGACTCTCTGACTTCCGCTGAGTCTGGGCTCGACCTGCTGATGGTCGATGGAGTTTAATGGATAAGGCTTTGTTGCATCTCCCCCTAGATGACATCATGTTTTCTGGCTATTTTAGAAATGACTGCAGTGACCCTTTGCCTTAAAATGAGGAGGGGTTGCCCTCTCCTCACATCTCCTTTCCTTTCTTCTACTTCCTTCTCTCGTATCTTCCCCTATCTTCTCTCCTCTTCTCACTCCCAAATGTCACCTTCAGCGAGTTTCCTCAGCCTTCTCTTTCATCCTCTCACTGCTGTCCTGTCCTTTTTACTCCTAAAACGTTATACGAAGTGGTATACACATTCCCTGAAACTTAAATTCATGAAATATCTTTCATGAAAGATGCTACCAAGCTACACACTGACTGTTGTGGTAAACAATCTGTTAGTTTACATAAATACATTTTGGGAAATCATCCTTTTTTCAGCAGGGAAGATCAATATTGATTTAATGTTTGTGCCAATATGCCACTGAGCCTGAACTTAAGAAGGGAAATCTCCACCTTAGAAGAGGCCATAGCCAGGTTTTTAAGCTACCACACTGGAAGCACACTGGAAGCAGTTCAGACCAACGTGGCAAACAGAGACCATACAAAGAGATAGATATAGATATTTGGCAACTTCAAGCAACTATGGGGGAAATAATTGCTGGGGATGTGAAGTGGACCCAAGACAAAGTTTTCTCAACTTTTGGGCAAGTGACTGAATCAACTACCAGTGAGTTTAAAGAAAGCCACTAATAGTTATGTGAGCAGGTAGTAAATACATGTCCAGCAGTCAACTTCTGCGTGTGTATAGATAGATTTATAGATAGATATTCTACAAATTATATGTTTCTAAACTGATCTTCATCCTCATTGGTAGCGGTAATTATAAATAACTAAACCTTCACACCGATAACATTAGGCTTAAAGGTAGCTGTAATGTCTGTTTATCTTAAAGAAACTATTAGGAGGCTCAAACCTGTGGAGGACAACAAGAGCCACACACATCAAAATAAAGAATTCTGTGCTTAAATAATGACTTGTACAATAAATTATGCGTTTGTAAATATATTTAGAAATTCTTTTTTTTTATTTTATTAATTCAAACACTACTAAAGTAATTTGTTATTTAATAATTACATTATAAAATGAAAACATTATTTACAAATTTATCTTTTTAAAATGAATTAGTAGTCCATCAAAAAATACTTAAAACATAAAACTGGAAAATAAATTTTACAAAGAAAAAATTAAACTCTCAATAAAAATCTCATTTCAAAAAAAGTTTTTGAAATCCAAATAAAAAAATGGTTTTTAAACTACAATTTAAAAAAGAGAAATAAGTAAATGTTTTCCAAAATCAAGGATTTATTTATGACATTAATTATGGCGATTTCTTTCAATAAACCGTTTCCCTTTCCTGTTAGCTTATGGATTAGCCATTAAATTAGCTTTCACATTATCTACTGGATTAGCTATTTGATTAGCTAGTGCGCAGACAATATGGAGGATTTTAAATAATTTTAATGCTGAGTTACATGGGCAATTTATTTAGTTCTACTTCTGTCTTTTTTTAAACAAGAATCATCCATATTATGAGTATAGACTATATGGTCATTCATTGGGTATTTTTTGTACCCAAGTGACCGTACACACCTACATTGTGGAGGTTAGCATATAGGTCTGCACTGGGCCTGTGGGCTACCATGGCAGTCTCATGCTTGGACCATTAATCCCATCCTGTCTTTGCTTGTTTTCCTACTACTGAGCTGCCTGATTACCCCGTGTAAAACTTGGAGCTATTTTAACACAGGAGAAAAGTCTATAATTACAGAAAACCTTTGATATTGGATCAATGATCTGATCTATGAAAAAATAATGATGTAAAGACTGTAAAGCTTCTAATTGCCACACACCCCTCATTTGAATGCAGCAATATACTTCTAGGCAAATTAGCTACATATTTGTGTACTTTGCTATTATATATAAAGACTTTGGTCTCATAATGGAGCCCTACCAGACCCAGCTGTACTAGATATAGATTTTAATCCATTCTGCTCCAGTCATATCATACTTTGAACTCCAACACATAGGATTTGAAATTATATCTAAAGTCCCCAAAAGCACTTTTGATGACTTTAGACATGAAGAATGAGGCAGCATGGTTAAACATCACACTGAATCAGTACATATCAGTGAATCCAAAGAAGAATGGATTAGTCAGTTGTGTAACCACATTTAAAGAAGCACATTCATTAGGCTGAAACCTTTAAATTTAGCGGTGCCACCTTCTCCTTTTGTATGACTGTATGTGCATGCGTGTCAGGCCAGTCAGGCACTAAGACCCAGGGGCCTTCCTCCAGATGCCCTCCGGGAGCACAGCAGGATTGAATGACAATAAACTGGATGAGATACCGGATGTGCCGAATCTGACCCCAACGGAAAGACTGAAATAGACACTGCAGACCAGCAAGTCCAGGCAGAGGGGGTGGGACAGGAGGGGAAGGAGCAAAAGAGGAAGGCAAGAGGCAACGCGTGAGTAAGGGATCATAATATAGTAATCATAAAAATTAAAGTTCTGGAGACTTTTTTCAGGAGCAACGCATAATTTATGTACAGCTAAATTATAGATGGCCAATAACATGAACTAGTTATGTTCAGAAATCAGCATTTTTTGAAAAAGCACCAATGGATTAAAAAGTGATCGTGTATTAGCTACTGTTCATATTACAGTACATGACAGGCTACCATCTTGATCTGCAACATCATGTGTACAAATTTGCCCACTATAGATTTAGCCATAGGCATGAATATGGATCAGTGGAGAATGTTTGGAGTTGGAACTAAACAGTTAGAGCTTTGCTGATTTAGATTTCAAATCACTGTCATGATTTTTATGTACATTTTAGACATTATAAAGGCTTTACCACAGTACATATGAGAGCTTTTCTGGTGCAGCCCAGTTTAGTTACTTCCTAATAAAACAATTATGTTCAATAATGTTATTTGCACACCTGCACCCCTGAAAACATCTAGACAAGTTAGCTGGTTAGATCAGATATTAAAGTAAACCTATTATGCTTTTTCTTCTTCTATTTGATAGAAATTGCATCACAAATGATGGATCCTCAACATAAATATAGTCCAAGTTTTTAATAATGAGGTCAGGATTAAGCCCTCTGAGCCAAAAGGTCAGACTTCCCACTGCTCTATTTGTCATGTCAATAAGAAGCTCTAGTTTATCGTCCCAGCTTAACACAAAAAGTCCCACCCATCTGCTTTTCCAATGTCTATTTAAGGAAGGGCAGCCAGTTACAAGAACATTAAAGTGTGAAATGTTTGTTCTGTATAAAAATGTGGAAAATGAAAACTTCCAGCGCCTTTGTCTGATGATGTCTGATTTTATGGTGACAATATTAATGTTGACTGCTTGGATGGGTTGCTCCTGTTTTGTGCTACACCTTAGTGAGGACAACTTCAATGTCCCAACCTCCAAGTTTACATGTGAAAGTGGCTAGCAGTAGATTTACTAACATATCATGCAAATTACAGGGGCAGAGGGACAAAAAAGATGGATTTAAGACTAAACAAGTTAAGAAGAAGAAATCTGTGGGAATGAGCAGTACTGTGTTAACAGTAACAAAGGGGATGCAGTCTAAACATCATAAAAGTGTGATAAGAATTTCTCATGTGTTGTGAGCAGAGACAAATGAAACCTTGATACTGACTCTATCATCATTGTTTTTTTTTCATCAAAGACTTCAGTATGCTATGCCCTAACCCTAACCCTAACCAACATCAAAAATTAATAAATTTTACTCAAAAGTATCCCATGCCTGCATGTTCTTCTCAGTCTGACCACCTATTTTCATTTAAAAACGCTCTTTGTTGTTATAAGGATTTTTGATTTTTTGATTTTTTTGAATGGATTGTTAACATGGCCCCACTCTACACCCCTACATAGTTTTTGACCTGTTTAGAGACAGAGCATGCATGCACGCAAACATTACCAAAAACATAACAAGGAGGAGGCAATATGTGCTGAACACTTCAAAAGCACAGCTTGTCTTTGTGATTCTACAAACTGTTTTAGTGGTATGAGAGAGTAAAAAGCATGCAAGTACTTTTTCCAGCAGAGAAAAACATGTCTCTCACTTTCTGTTAAAAATACCATATTTGTGTGTTTATATTATTGCTTTTTTGAAGAAGAAGAAGAAATTTCTTGTAGCTTCTAGCTTCCTGTACAAACATCATTGGTGTTATACAATCTAAGATTTGAAGTTTAAGACGGACTAAAGACTAAATAACATCAGCCACATGAGGCCTGAACACGAACGCGACAGTAACGATTCACACCTGTTACTTGTTTCATACTCTGGTAGTACCATAGGTTTGAAGCAAATTATTAGCTTAATAATTTTATTCTGTTGTATTTTATAACATATATTTTGTACATTTTATTTATTCTTTTATAACAAAAGGTATTGTATTGTACAACAAAGATTATTTGGAGCAAGCAAGCAACAACAGTACAGAGAAGCCAGTGGAAAATTCACATCACATTAAGCATTTTATTAGAATTTCCTGAGCATATAAGTCTAAAGAGCTTTAAAAAAAAAAGGCAACTGGACTTCTTCAAGCAAAAGAAGTTCAGTTGCCATCTTTTTTCAAGCCCTAAAACTGTGATGTGGATAGCTGAGAGTCTTCACAGATATTTTGAGAATATAAGCTACATTATGCATTTCTTTCTGAAGGTAAACCCGAAACATATACATTTAAAGAGGGAAGTAGTGACTTTTTTTTTTACTTATATTGTCATAAAAAGTGTAAAATTTCAATCTGAACTGAATTGTATCAGTGTATTAATTATTTAAAGCATTTTGTTTGAGGAAAATACTACTGCTGTAAATATGGTTGAGTCTTCTGATGACTGCCCTACAATCAAGTGACATCTGGTGACCTTATGCACAAGTTTGTATTTGATTTGACTGAATTTTTCCAAAATCTGATATGTTTGTAGTTTTGTAGTGTATTAGGAAGTCTATTAGGTAAGGGGCATCCCATCTCTATTCATCCCTTCCCTATCTTCATCAATCAGAAGATCAAACATCTTATCATTCTTTTTTGTATCCGTCATAGTTTTCCTCTTCAATCCACCCATCCCTCCATGGTCAACCCTTCTGCCTAGCATTGCCACTCCTCTAATCCCATTCACTTTCTTTTTCTTTCACTCCGTCCCATCGGTCCATCCCATCAGTTTCTCATCCACCCACCCCTCCAGTCCCACCCCAGCGGAGATGGGTATTGACATTCTGCATCCGACCTTGAGGACAATCAATCCCAACCCCACATGTCCCCATCGCCTTTCCTCGCACACACATACTGCTAAAACGTTCTGAGACTGATGTTCACATGCCGAAACAGTTGGCTCATATGATTATAGTACATCATTCCATTTGGTTTGAATCAGAACGAAATGTGTTTGATTGCACTTCCCAGTGATTTAAAAGAGTTTGATTAAGTTAGTATTGTTTTAAAACATAAACATAAAATTCAAAATGGATAACAAAGACTCATTAATGGTAAATGACTAAACGGATCAGGGAAGGAAAGGACAAGATTTTAGGGCAGCGGTTAAACACTGAGAATTTGACCAGTGGTTTTCTAGGAGGCTGCTTCCACTTGATGTTAGGATCGTGTGTACTGAGGCTTTAAAAAGTTCAGATGCAGATTTATAATATCTAGAGGTGAAATTGGCAGGAAATGACCATTTTCAGCTTGATTTACATGAACATCAGAAGGTTGCCTTGATGTTCTGCAAACTTTTTAGTTTCATTTTGTACAAGCGAGACTTCATTCCAGAGAAATTTTTTTAAAAAATTTCGAAGGTGCTACTCAAACTCCTACCTCATTATGATAAACTTATTATTTAATCATTTAAATAACTTTTGAGTATAGAGGCAGCTGAGCTGGATCCAGCTGAAAATTTGCAACATAGCGAACAGCTTATTTTCATTTAAGCAAGTGGGTTAGACCAGGGTCTTTATTTAGAGAACCCAGAAAAAGAACCTAAATAAATTAAATTAAAGCAATGCCCAACTATGAAGTACAAAAAATCTGCAAAGATTGGAAAGATTATAATTAATCCCTGATTTCAATGAAAAAAAAAAGAAAATGTTTCTTATCAATTTCATGCAAATCATTAATAGTCCATTAGCAAATCAGATGGCAACAGGGTGAACTGATGCTTACCTCTGATTGGTGCGAGATCCATTCTGCAGCGGTGAGCTGGGGCGTCCTGGTTGTCTGTGTGTATGTACGATTTATAAATGTGTCTATACGTCTGTGAAATTTGAGTTGATGTACTTTATATTGGTTTTTATATTTTAATTAAACTCACTTTATTGCACAGCAGGGATTCTTTTCTAAAAACACTTGATAGCCCTCTCCAGTTAATTTTATAAGATTACTGAACTCCTGCTGTCTTAAGGGTGTGTGCCTGAGGGTGGCAAAGACGCTGGGAGGATGCTCTTCCCCAGCACGACGCGCCCTCCTCCTCCTCCTCTTCCCGGAGCTTTTTCCCAGAGCACCCCGATCGTGGTGCTGTCCTCCTGAGGTCACCTCCTCCTCCACCTCCTCAAAAAAACCCAGCCAGTCCTTTCACACACACACAGCAAAGATGGGCTCCACTCTCTCTGTCCAAGGCATTCAAGTTACCACTGAGCCTTCTGATGCACAGATTGTTTCAAAAAGCAGGCACAGTTTTGGCGCTTGTAAATGTTCTCAGTTCTCACAGACAGAAAATTGTCCTCTGCTGCAAGAGAGAGAAATGGGAATATCTCCACGGAGAGCAGAAGGAACAATGTGAAATATCTGCAGCTCAGTTCTCTTAGTTGCAAAAATAAATGGTGATGAGAACTGAAAAAAAAGTCTTATTTGATAAATTGACTGCAGAACTTTATTTTCTTGTTTTTCTCTTTCTGCTGTAGTTTCCTCTCCACTCTCCAAGAGATGAATGACTGAGAGCTGCATGCACTTTCTCTCCCTCCCTCTCTCTCTGTCACACAGATACACAGTCCAGTCACCCCTCCTCCTCCTTTCCTCTCTAACTCCTCCCTCTCCCATCATTGAATTCAATTCAATTCTCTGCTCTCTGAACATGACAGAGCACAACATTGTGTGTTAACTAATAAAAGGGGGCTGATTCTTGACGTTTTTCTCTAATTGATGTGGCCCAAAACAGTTTGTTTAGATAAGAGTTTGCCCAGTGTTTCCACTGAGGAGTATAACATGAAGTGAATTTAATGGCTGCAAGGCTTAGTGTCACTTCTACTTTTCATCATGTGATATAATTTGGCTCCAGATGGTTGTTTGGTTGGCTGTTTTGCAAAATACTTGTTTTTTTTTATATTTTAGATCAGTGCAATAGCACGTAAGAGCTGTTGGTCATACTCATGTGTACACAGCCAACAGTAGGTTAGCCAGTCCAGCATATGTCTTCACAAAATTAAATTTTCTGTGTGGAGTTTGCATGTTCCCATGTGTGCATAGGTTCTCTCCAGGTATCCTCCCTCACTCCAAAGACATGCAGTTAGTGAGGTTAGCTTAGTTGGTAATTCTACATTTCCCATAGGCATAAATGTGAGTATGAATGATTGTCTCTCTCTCTCTCTGTGTTAGGCCTGTTACAAACTGGCAACCTGTCCACGGTGCTTACCCCGTGGAAACTGAGATAAGCTCCATCCCTCCACCTGCAGCTTTAAGCAGAAGAAGATTGATGGATGGAACAAGATTGATCTATATTGTAGGGTAGAAATGCTAAAGCATTAGGGTGGTAACCCCAACGATCCAAGAATCCCCCGGTGAGGAAGAGCCCTTTTAAGAGAACCAGAGACCTCTGGCAGAACATTAATAACATAGCATCTCTTAACAGATGTATGCCTTTCTTCTCAATACAACCATTACTTCCGCTGATAACATCGTTGTTACACAGAATAATGACATTCAAATCCATTTAAGAGTATACTGCCTTTATACAAAGTAAAATTAATCTGGAAATGAAAGTTGTAGGCATGTTCAGATCTGTGTGAGCTGGCTCATTTGTTGTCTATACTAAAACATTTCTAATGGCTAAAATTGTCATGATTAGACATTTTTTATTATTAATTTCACAGCACTTCAGGTGGTCATTTAATAAGTTGTGGGTTTGAATTTTGTAGTCAGCTGGGACCTGTCTGTGCTGTTTACATGTTACCCTTTACATGTAGTTTGCCCAGGTTCCTCCCGAAGTCCAAAGACATGCATGGTGGATTCATTTATTATTTTTAATTGGCCATAAGTGTGTATGTGCGGTGATCTCCATCTTCTTTAGCTTCATGATGGACTGGCAGCTTGTCAAGAGTGGAAACCAACCCTGCATCACCCTATTAAAGTCTCCAGCATCACCCTAAACCCAAAACTGGATAAGTGGTTAAGATCATGGAAGGACTGAAGTGTACACACAAAAGTTCTCGTGGGCTTTGGGAAATCACATGACCTTTAATTAACTGTGGTGTCCGTGCCAAATTATTATGTTGGTAATTTTGACAATAACTGCATCGCGGACTCCCGTATCATGACTTCCTCTCTGCTGTGAAGTTGTTCATAAAGGAAAACATTTTTTAGGATTGTTTGGACTATAAATGTTTTACAGAAGCCTTACTGTACTTAACAGTGGTCAATAGAAAAAAAGGAAGGAAGAGATTGAAATTCATTCATTCATCTGTTCCATTAGGACAAGTGACATCACTGACAATATGCTACATAACTGAAATATGAACCTCATCTTTTATGTGTGTGTGTGTGTGTGTGTGTGTGTGTGTGTGTGAGGATGCTCTTGCATCCATGTGTTCGTGTGTACAAGCTTTTTGTCTTTTTTTGATCTGCGCCCTTACTCAGCAGGATCCTGGCTAGAGCAAGATACACTGTGCAAGTATACAAGCGTGCAATCCACACACACACACATTAAGGTAACTGGACACTAGTCCCTAATGGGGGTGAGGGGAGCTCTGTTTCCTGTTGAGGAAAGCATCTGAGATGAAACAAACTGCTGATAGAGACGCTGACGAGAGAGGGTAAAGACAAAGACAATTAGATTATCTAAAGGAAACCAAAACTACCTTCAATTAAGGCCCTTTCCTTTGCATAAAATCTAAAGAGTGTTTTTCAATTTAAATTTAACCAAAAAAAGTATGGTAACTTAGAAGTGTCATATGAAATGTACAAAAGGTTAGTTTTATTTGTGTTAAGGGTAAAAATACAGCTTGAATATGGGAACAATTTACAGTACGAAAACTGATGACTGCCCTAAATGACCCTCCACAATGGCCCCGTTTTATCCTCCTCAGTCACATAGCCCTTGAGATTGGTCACCAACAGCCACCAGGTAAAACTATGTAGTCCCAAACCAGTTGGTGACTGGTTGCTAGAGGTTTGCTGGTTTTCACTAGGTGAAATCATTCACAAAGTGCTCCATCAAAAACCTTCTTGTGATTTTGTCAGTTGCCCATAATATTTATGGAAGATAGCAGTCTGTCTGCAAAACTCACTGACTTTTAATTATCAAAATTAGCCCAAACTATTTAAAGAACATTTTGATAATAATGTTTATAAATACATACAAAAATACTGAATGTTTTATTGGTGACTGCATCTTCCAGGTAGCAACGTTTAGTCATTCAAACAAAATGAAAGGCAATCTCCATCTTTTTTCTGTGAGCTACAGGCAAAGTGTTCATTTATTGTTAACTTACCACATCACTCATTTTAATCCACAGCTCACTGTTCCTGTCATATGAAGTGCAGCTAGAGATTGTTCCATCTATGCTCAGCAAAGTAATTTGCTTACCTTTCAATTAAACATCACCAGCTTCTAGCATCTGATCCTCCGTCCTCTGCATTATTTCCATTTTTATCAGGAACAATTTTGTCTCAATATTTTGCAATGTATTGAGTTTATTAAAATAGTTCCTGTTTTAGGCGCCAAATCATTATTGGATGATGATGGAGTCTTGATGTGCTTGCTAGGGAAGAAAATGCATGTTGTTGCTATATCACTGATATCGTGAAATGAGAATTTTGATAAGACAGTCTTCATTTCTGATGTGCGTCTTATTCTTTCACCACTTAGCAAATAGTTGGTGAGTATTTACAGACAAGTCACTGTCTACCATGCAAACTAGTGGCAAACTACAAGCTGCTGCTGCAGTCTGCTAGCAACCAAAGGATGTTTTCAGTGCAGCACTGCATACTTCTTTGGGACCAGTTTCATCTAACAGCAGCAAGCAACCTCCTGCAATTACTCTCCAACTGGTTCAGGAGTGTTATTTATATGACAACAGCATAGTGACAGAAAAACAATGAAATGCACTTATACAGCTGTCAGTCAGAAAACACAGCTTGCACTGCATCATCCCTTATCATTCTTACAGGGTTGTGATGAGGACATACAAGCGGCATCAGCTGCTGTTTTGTCAGATGCCAGTGCTATTTCCAAATTAAGGTCTCCTCTTGTGTCAGTACCTTGGTTCACGAACTGTGACAATATTGTAAGCCTAGAATTGATTGCTGTCTTTTAAATAATTGTGCATTCCACATTAGGAGGTTGAATGGGTGATGGCCGAGCATGTCAGACACTGCAGACACTGTGTCTGACATGCTCGGCCACTTTGTGTTTGGGTTTTTGTCAGCTAGTTTTCAGTTTTAATCACTGGTTTAGACACAACAAACTTTCAGGAAACAATTACAGTCTAGGATAAAATATGTTCATTCACAACAGCTGTTTGATTTCCGGTAATGAGAAAGACCTGACTGTTGTGGCATCAGCCAGCTAAACACTCTCCACAGCCTTCAGCTTGTGTTTTCTGATTACTTGTTTTTACTTTTTACCTTACCTTACTATACGTTGCAAGTTTATAATTGATTCTAGTCATTTCATCATTTTGTACATGATTTGGATAAATGTGAGTGAAATTCATTAAAAAAAAAATTTATTCGTGCTCTTTTGATGGCTTTAAAACTATTTCTGATGTCCTGATATTGTTGATTGCTTTTGTTCAAACTAACTTGTCAAAATTTCCTAAAAAGCTTCAACTTTTCTGGTTAACTGAACTCATTTGGGGGGAAATGTATTAAAAAGATTAAAAAGAAGACCAATGACAACAGGCCTATACATTCCTTTTATGTGTAGCAAATTTGAACTCTGGCTCGTCTAACATGAAAGTTGCATGCCAGCTGATGAAAATAACTACAAATGTGTGTTTGATAAAGAGGGGGAGAGATAGAAAGATGTTCTGGGACATGCAGGGATCAATGCCAAATGGCCTGGTTTACAGCACACAGCTGACAAAGTCATTCATTTCTGCCGGCGCTCCACTGTGGAGGCACTCTTTGTGCATGTGTGAGTGTGTTTGTGTACGTGTACTTGTATCTCTGTATGATTTTTGTTATGTGTCACATTGTGCTGCAGTAACAAATGCCTGCTGGATATGGAAGAGGCGTCCCACCCATGAAGCACATGGGGATCAACTTACACAACACATTACAGTATGTCTGTCACGTGAACAGAAGTGCACACACACACACACACACACATACTTTCCTTTCATTGCTTTTATCTGAAGTGCCTGGCTGAACAGTCAGACAGGAAGCAAGGGGGAAATATCTCCTTACTTCATATGCTTCAAGGTTAGTCTGAGAACTGCAGTGTTGACGGGTTTGATGAATCGATGTGAAATGACTGATGAGTCATTTTAGTGGTTTTGCTTGACATGGTTTTTAGTTAAAGGTGAGGAATGATGAAAGTTTGTAGACTAGTTAAACCACAGGCTGTAAAAAGAGTGCTGCTGTGTGGTTCCCTGTGTGGTTTCTGAACATATGTTTTGAAGCCTGAAGTTTGGGTTTACCCTCCTTCATGGCAATACCAAGTGCCAGAAATTCCAAATTTAGCTTATAAGGAAAGAAGCTGGGTGGAGCTGAGATGAGACTTTTTTTATGACTAACAGTAATCATCCTACTAAAAGATATGGATGAACAGGAAGAACATGAAGTATACCACAATTACATGGTCTTGCATCCTTCCCATCATCTTGATTTGATTTCTTTTTTTCATAGCGTATCATCATATGTCTGTTATCTCTGTCTACCTTTGCATATACTGTATGTCTTGGTATACAGTACTGTACAAAATTTTTGAGTTACTCCTTATATTTTTCTAGGAAAAACGGGAAATAGGTACAATGATTTATTGAAAACACAAGGAAATATGGCAGGGAAGGCGGACGCACCTAAGCGGCATCCACAATCACACCTTGCCGGCTTAAAACAGATGAACTGGGTTGTTGTTGGAACCATGAAGAACCTGCTAGGACAGCTGCAACCACCAAGTACCTTCAGAGGGTCAAGCAAGTCCTCAGGAGTCAGCTGAAAGGTAAAAACAAGACCCGGGCTATCAACACCCATGATCAGGTACCCTGCTGGGATAAAAAGTTGGTCAATGGTGGAGCTAGAAGCCACTGACATCAAGACCAGGGAACTCCTGACCATGCATGGAGGGTTTCCCCCCGAGACTGTATGCTAAGCAGAAGGAAGGAGGCTAGGGACTAGTGAGCGTCAGCACCACAGTCCAGGATGAGGCAGCAAACATTCACGAATCCATTAGGAAGATGACCCCAACCAACTGTGTGCTCAGTGAATACCTCAGGCAGCAGAAGCCCAAGAAAGAGAAGGAAGAGGTGGAGCCATCATGGTAGGACAGGCCACTGCACGGTATGTACCACCGGCAGATAGAGAAGGTGGCTGACATCCAGAAATCCTACCAGTAGCTGGAGAAAGCTGGACCGAAAGACAGCACAGAGGCACTAATAATGGCAGCACAGGAACAAGCTCTGAGCACAAGATCCATAGAGACTGGGGTCTATCACACCAGGCAAGACCCCAGGTGCAGGCTGTGTAGAGATGCCCCTGAGACAATCCAGCATATAACAGCAGGGTGCAAGATGCTAGCAGGTTATGGAACGCCATAACCAAGTGGCCAGCATAGTATACAGAAACATCTGTGCCAAATATGGCCTGGAAGTCCCGAGGTCAAAATGGGAGACGCCCCCTAGGGTGGGGGAGAATGACCCAGCTAAGATC
>VUQR01027596.1:0-30687 GCA_015108515.1 Hemichromis elongatus
AAACCCAACTGCCACGGATTTCACAACAGCCAGTCAGTTTATTAAGTCCCAAAAGGTAGCGGGCGTCAGGGTGAGCATGGCCAAAACAACAAACAAAACTCTAGAAAAGAACTGCAGCTGGCTTACCTACACAGAAAACCCCAAAAGAAAATTACAGGTGCCTTACCTGCCTCCCTAACCAAAAACAGGAGAAAAGGTTCCCAAAGAAAAATGGCTTCTCACCCCTACAGCTACCGAGTAAAAAAAACAATAACGACAATTATTTTCATCTATTTACAACAAACTATTTACAACACGGCAAAAGCTTCCTGAATATAAATTCACATGCAGCCACATGTACAGTTCGTTGGGAACAGGAAGTAGGCGGGGGGGCGTGCCGGTTGAGAAGGGTCCTCATTTATAGCCGGCCTCTCCCAGTCCTCCACCAATGGTCAGCCTCCACCTGGAACTCACATAGCAGCAATAACACATATCCATAACACTGAATCATAACACTTTTAATAAGTGGTGCTGAAGGTTCTAAAATTTCTTTTAATTTGACAAGACCTATTAATTTCTTGTTGGTGATCATGATTAATTACAACTGCTAGTCTCTCCTTGCCAGCATAAGAAGGATTTGTTTGACAGTACACATTGGACTGACCAATACTGAGACCAAATGTAAAACCCAAGGGACTCAGTGAACATCTAAAAAGAATTACAGATTTATAAAAGTTGGAGAGCTCTTTTGGAGGCATTTTTAAAAAATAACTACAGATTCACCAGTTCAAACAGCTGTACATAGGTACAAGTTATTCAGAGAAAACGTAGATTGAACTATGCAGGAAGCACCAAGAGTGAAGACTGCCATGAACTTGAAATTGCTAGAAAAGCTGGAGTTGCAGCTGGACACATGCATAGGCCAAATGCCTTCTGCAGAAAAGTTCATCCCATTCCTCTTAGAGGTTGGCAATATGCAGCAACATGGGAAGCCACACAGTGAAATATGTCATGTCATGTGGCAATTGGAAATGTTCTTCTCCAGGATTTACTTGGGCCAGGATTGCTCCAAGGCTGACTTCTTCTGACTGAGAAGGCACCACAAGTCTTCTGCTGAAGACAGTGCTCCTGACGACTGGGAAGGTCCACAAGTAGGCTTTCAGAATATTGAAGGCTTTTATTACATTGTCCATGTTACTTGGTCCTTTTAGACCTTGCTGGTCAGGGCTATGAGTGGGACTGGGGTAAACCGGGCAGAGATCTTCTGTACCAGTTACCAAGTTCTTGAACAGAACCTTCTTTCTATGTAAAGCTAAGGGGAATTCCTGGATGGCTACCACCTTATCTACCTGTACACACACCTTGCATCACCCCACTTGGTAGCCAAGGTAGCATGTCTCCTGCTGTGCCCACTCAGATTTAGACGAGTTAACTGTTAATCACGCCCTTTGGATCCTTCCAAGGATTTCTGACCTTTTTTTTTTGACCAAGCTTCTGGTCATCCAAACTTTTGACTAGGCTGGTATTCATGGTGCTGTGCCTACTGGTCATACCAGGTCTTTTTTTTTCTGAGCCTTGTGCAGGTTGATCTCAAACTTTTCGCTGTGTCTTGCCAACCAATCCGTCATATTGAGCACATACTGCACCACACCTTTATCCCAAGGTTACGCACTATCTAGTGGGGATAGATATCCTGATGGATAGACATGATGCCCGGTGAGAGGAGCAAATGGGTAAAGGAGGCCTATATAATCAGTCTAAAAGTGAGTCATGGTTTTGGGTCCTTTTATCCCAGCATTTTGTGTTTCTTGTATTCTTGTGATTTTTTTGTACTATGGGTTATGTTCTGGTTCATAAGTAGTCTTAGTTTTCCTGTTTTCAGTTTCTTAGATCTACTGTTTAGTTCCTTGATTATTGTATTTTCCCCTAGTGTCCTCACCCACTGTGTGTTTGTGTTTATATAAATGTTGTGTGAGCCCTTGCATCTTGTTTCCATTTTTGTGGTCCATTCTATGTTCCCCAGCCTGTCATGTCTCCTCTCTTTTTCCCTCATGATCTCTCACTCCCTCTCATCAGCCTCTCCTCCACTCCTGTGTCATGTTCTGAAGTTTCCTGTTTTATTGTGAAGGTCTCATGTTTTGTTGTTCATTCTCTTCAGTCTTGCTTCCCCCATCTCATTATGGCTATTCGTGTCAGCTGTGTTTCCTTACTTACTTCCTGGTTATCCCTCTGTGTATTTATGTCAGTGTCTCCCTCAGTCCCGTGTCGCGATCTCCATCATTCCCCACTGTGTGTTCTGTCCACAAGCCTTGCCTGCCCGTATAGTTGATTTTGTATACCCAGTTTAGTTAATGTTGGTTTCCTTGTGTTCAGCCATAAAGTTGTTTTTTGAGTTTACCTTTTGCCCGCTTGTCAAGTCTGCATTTGGTGTCCAACACTGCTTGCCTGCACACATTTTATGACAGTTAGGGTAACTTGCTGTCAAGCCATCACAATAAGTTTTAGGATGGCTGAGTTAACTGAGAACTGAGTTTAGAAGATTTGACTCTGTAAATAGTGTGTTTTGTTTCTCTTTTGTTTGTTTGTTTGTTTGTTTGTTTGCAAATAGTCCTTTTCTGCACTTTGACAGGCAGCATAATAATTTACACCTTCAAATCATCTTTGCCTTCACTTTTTCTCCTTCATCTATTGAAACAAGGCATAAAAGAACCCAGTCACATATAGTGTCAGAATTGGGATCACTAGTTAAAAGGGGAGAACGTGTCTCCCAGTCAAGCACGAAGAGCTCCCAGTTCCACCTTATTTAATTAAATAAGGTGGAACTGTACTTATTTTAAATGCTTATATCTATATCCATATAATGCACAAATTGGTAGTGTCCCAAAAGAGTGCTGTATGTTTTTAGATTGGAGATAAATAGTTGGAATAAAACTACACACATGGCAGACCACATTTCAGTTTATCTACCTTTGCATATTTTGTGGTAAGGCAGTAGTTATTATCTATAACACTGACAAGCTGGATACTAGCTTTAATCTTTTAACACAAACAAACATATAAGCAACTTCAGGCTCCGCTTGGCAATTTTACAGTATTGGCTATAATACAGGATATTGTATGGGGGTACTTGAGATTTTTCTTGTATTAACTAGTGTTGCATTTCTCTTTTTGGTGGTAGAGGTGATTGTAAATTATGATACTGTTGAAACTCTCTGCAAGAAGTTGTCCTGAATCCTCAGGATTGCATATGCTACCCTGCAATTTCAATCACAACATAGACTAACACAGGGAGGGCTCAAATCACAGATGGAACTAAGAAACTGCTAGCAATGTTCGGCCCCCAACTGATTACCTGCCAGTGTGGCTGTTGGAAATAAAATGATATAACAAACTATTTTTAGTGCCAACCCACTTACTGGTATCGTACCATTGAAATAACAATCAACAGCATTGTCAGATAGGATCACAAATAAACGCTCTGGAGAAATATTATCTCTGAAGACAAATTAATACAACTAGGGACTTTCAAATTCAAACAAACAAACAGACACCTAGGAACTAACTCTTTCATTTCACCTCTGTTGTGTATGCGATTCACAACGCTAAGTTCTTTAACAAGCCCTAAAGTTCTACAGTGTACTTAGTGTTCTCGCTGGTCCTGACACAATGGACAGAAACAAGGAATGTTTTATTCTGTGTCCAAGCTTAGGAGTTAAAAAAACGGGGGGAAACTTGTAACTGTCAAGCTTTATATTTTACCCTGAATAAAGGCAAGAACAACCAAGTAACGAGAAAAAACAGTGACTTCCTTTTCAAAAGTAAAAAGTATATCCTACTTGAGCTCAAGTTAAGGCAGTCTGACAATGCAAAGTAAAAAAAGAGAAAATAGAAAGAGTGCCCAAAAATAGTTAAAGACAGAAGAATCTTCGAACCCATTTACAGCAGTGAAGTAGTGGTGAATCTAAACTCAGTCAAGGATATTTTTTGTACACAGCTCAATGTTTTTGCTGTTGCTTTTCAACTGAACTAGTCTAATTTGTTTATGTACAGTCTTGAATGAAATAATTAAACTGAGAAACTTTTACAGTGTAGCTTCAGGCACCAAAATAAAAATTATAGTCCCAATCTACTGTCAAATTTAACAAATGGAGGCAGTGAACAGATTAAAGGTTTACATGCTCATGATAGTTACCTGAAACTATTAAATGCACTGGTTGAGTCTGAGTTATGATGGCAATTACCTGACCATTTAAAGCAGAGGCTGATACAAAGTGCTGCAGAGACAAAAAAAGGAATGTCTAACTGCTTGACAAGACTGCTATCCAGCAAATTTTGCTCTCCCTCTGAATCCACTGATGCTTGAAGCTGGGAGGCACAGAAGTGGAGTGCGGCAGTGCGAACATGGACCGGAAACTCAATGATGGAAGACCGGAAGCACCCCAATGCAGTTTCTTTCCTTGTTTCTCTTGTGAAGCCAATTATCTAATCGTAAAGAGAGGGAAACGAGATCCTTGAAAGAGGATGGCTCATCCCTGGATGCTAACTGATCCATCATATGATCATTCAAAGAGTTCAGAAACACACCATGAAGCACATTAGCCGGTCAACCTGAACTTGTGATAAGAGTTCGAAATTCAATTATGTGTTCCACACACTTCCACACACACACTTTTGTTACTCTGCCTAAGAGCTAATAAATGCATAGGCACCGTTCCATCACTAAGAGGTTGGTCAAATGCCCCCTTAAGCTCTTTAATAAATGTTTCATAAGAACAAGTAGCGACTAGGCTGGATAGCAGGTAAGCCTCGGCCCACATTGAAGTCTTACCTCGAAAAAAAAAATGTTCGCAAAGGAAACCTTAGAACCATCTCAGAAACAGCCAGCGGGGTGGGCAAAAGCCAGAGAACAGGAAGAGAAACCATCCACAGTAACCGGCCGCTCCCAAAAATGGCTCAGGCTGAGGAGAAACAGCATCGCGAAAAACTGCCCCGGTGGTGACCAGAACAGAAGGTGATACTGCTCCCTCTGGAGCTCCAGCAGAAGAGACAGGGATAGTGGGAGGGGAAAAACAATTGATAACTTTGACTCAATTTATTCAGTTAACTGGGTTACATGGTCTAGCCACTGAGTTGTGAGTTTATGTTGGGAACCAAGGAATGGTAGGGCAAACGTGTATTCTCCCAAAACAACTCCCTGCTTATCCAGCGCTGTTTCGACCAGGTTTGAAAAGTCCATAGGTATAGGTCAAATGATACTGTCAAATTTAGCAAGGTATGCCTTGATGCATGCTCAATCATCTAGGTAAGTAAATCCCAAAAGCTGGATTCTGTTCATCTGGACATAGTGTTTCAGTGGGAGAAATGTTTCATCAGTCATCCAAGTGACACTGGAAACAAGGAGAAATCCGTTAACTAGAAAGTGTCTTAGCTGGGCTGTTTACCACGCTGGTGAGCTGATAATCTGGCTAAGACTGGATGGCCGCACTGGTAATTTTGAATGGGTTTGATGGCTTGCAGGTGATCAGAGGTGGAGAGAGAAACTCCACTTCCACCCCAACGGGCAGAAGACAGCAGCTGTTCGTCAAAACGGACAACAGGCTCACAAAACCAGGCCACTTATGACATCTACTAGTCTAATACACCAATCCTTGCAAATTCTGTTATTGCATATTACTATTTTTAGAATTTCTATTCTAGAACATTCTTCAAATTAATATAATATTTTATGCTAAACTAACATTATTTCCTAAATAAATGGTATTCCACTTGAAACAATTTTTTTATATTTGATTTCGTATCATGTTGTCAAGTATTCCTGAAGGAAAAGAAATATCCCAGTACAGTATGTAAAATGAAAGAAATCCCAATTGTAATTCTAATTAAAAACTGGAGGCCAGATGTTTTGCTACAGTCTTTTCCCCAAAGTATTATATTGGCAGACTGTAGTCTCTGTATTTTTCAAGAAGCTGTTTGGATGCACAATAAAGCAAGAAGCATTTCTTTCATTTTCAGCCAGTAGGTGTTCATATATAGATGGTGTTTGCTGAATATTTTAACCAAAAATGCCCTGTAAGGCCACAATGTGTGTTTTACTGGCCTTATCTCTTATCATCATTTTCTACTTTATTACCAGCATATTGAAGGCTTTAACACACTGGATTTGTGTATCTTATTTAGATGCCATATTGCCTCACATTAAAAAATGCAAACACTATTTTTTATTATTATTTCTTCCTTTACAATTGTTTCACCACTGCTGATGCAATATAACACGCCAAGGCTTTTGTTCATTGACCCATGAGATTACTATAGGAAATTCTGAAACAAACTATGTTTAATCATATAATTTTTTTTCATTCTCAGCACTTTAAAGATAAGTATTATCTTATATTTCTTATTTTTCTCTATTTTGGACATTCTTTCACTCCTAAACGACAGCATAGGCCAATTGCAGATGACTCACGAAACAGGACTGTTTGCAGACTGAAATGCGACAAAGTTTGCTTTTAAAACCTGTGCTGGTGGCACAGTCAAATGTATCCCTTTGTCCCAGGAGTCTGGGGCTTGTGTCCTTATCTTTAGATTGTTGATTTAAAATTTTCAGGTTTACTTACATGTGAATTTGTTGTGTTGTTTTTAGGTGTTGATTGTAAAGGTTTATGCACATACAAAAAATGCTTGCTCAGTTTTAGGAAAACATTATGGTCTGGGTTTAAAATAGACCCTTTCACAACATTTACCACATGTTAGCGAGCCTTCTTGGCAGAAGAACTTGAAAGTAAACTTCTGCTATGTCTTGATGGAGTATTCCACTATCTAAAAAAAATACAACTGATGAGGACAGGAGGTATTTTACACACACTTCTTCACATGACTGCAATAGGTCACCTAACTAAGCACTGATCATTTGAAGACAACAAACCTGTGATGTTTTGTTGTGAGGTAGAACTGTTCTAACAATAAAACATCTTAAGACAACTCCAACACCATCTATCCATCCATCCATCCATCTTCTTTGGCTTATCCGGGGCCTTGGGGGCAGCAGTCTAAGCAGAGAAGCCCAGACCTCCCTCTCCCCAGTCACCTCCTCTAGCTTGTTTGGGGGAACACCAAGGCTTTCCCAGGCCAGCCAAGAGATATAATCTCTCCAGCGTGTCCTGGGTCTGCCCCGGGGCCTCCTCATGGGAGGAGGCCTTATCTTGGGTGCCTCCTGGGCGATTCACCCAGGAGGCATCCTTGTCAGATGCCCGAACCACCTCAGCTGGCTCCTTTTGATGTGGAGGAGTAGCGACACTATTCTGAGCCCCTCCCAGATGGCTGAACTTCTCACCCTATCTTTAAGGGAGAGGCCAGCCACCCTTCGGAGGAAGCTCATTTCCACTGCTTTGTTTTTTTGAGCCATTCAGAGGTCAACTTATTGGTGAATTTTGAATTGTTGCCCTGCTGTATAAGCCAATAAGCCATTAGCCAAATGATGTCAGGGCATTGTTCTTCAGCTCTTTGTGGTAGAGAGAAACGTTTATGGTTCCATTAATTTTGCAACTCAAAAAATATTACAACAGTTGCAACTGTTGGTAATATTACAAAATAAAAAAAAATGTACAGGTTTTGAATAAAATACTTTTTTTTTTTATAAAACCCCAAATCCAGTATTGCATCCTGTCTCTTGTAGAAGGAAAAATGGTATCTGTATCAGGTGAGTGTTTGTGGCAAAGTAATTTGACTACATGAGCAATTTGACTTCCTAAGCTATTGAGTCAAGTAGTGAATTTCATGGGGATATGTTACTGTTATAAACTTGTTAAAAAAAATTAACTTGTTTGGTCATTTCATGTCCGATAGCTTTAAAAGCATTTTCAGCATTTCAGCACAGTAACTGGAATTTAATCATTTCTAAAAATATATGTAGACATTGAACTCTTGAACACCTGTTAAAAACCTTGTGTTGTGTCTAGATATAAACTGATGCTACTCAACCACTAATTCCACTAAGGAATTAAGAAACTGTTGATATTTAGTATTTCAGTGTTAGTGTTTTCAAGTTATGTTTACGATTGTGATGCAGTCATATGATTGCTAAATCAAATTAACTAAAAATAACAAACAAATATGGTGTTTGGTAAGTAGACTTAAACATTTTCAGCATGATAACAAAAAAATGTGATTTGAACCAGTATCAAAATGTGATATCAACATTTTACCAACATCACACAATCAACCAATGTCTTTTTTTGAAGTAGTATATATTGGACCTTTTGAAAGTTTTACAGATTTTCAGTGTTATATTTTGTGTTAAGACAAGAGCCACACATGATAATACATGTACGTGATCACAGTCTAATTTGCTTAAGTGCCTCACTCTGGCAAAAGGAATAGGAATTCAAGTTGAAGAGCTAATTTGAAATGTTGAAGGGAGCTAATGAATACCCAAATCAGAATGCAGGAAGTATTGTTACAAGAAGTCTTTTACAACCATTTTTCTCAGATTTCTCTTCTGCAGCAGCACAGAAAACATGTATTTATTTAACCATGCTAACAGGTTAAACTAGACTAACTAAATACCAACCTGCATCTGCAAGCTTCTTGTGTCTATTCCACTCACTCAGACCTCTATGACTAACTAGATTTTTAAAGCTAGATATGTTTGCTGTTGACTGTTTTATGTCATCATTTTGACTTTTCTTCTTCTGTGAATTAGTCATCTCTTATTGTGTCAGCATGACACATACAGACACACTAAAAAATACAGGTTTGAAGACCAGTCCAACTTGTTGGTCTTTGGTTTAGATTGTAAAACGTAAGTAAATGAATGATAGCATTTGCTAACGAATTCAAGTTGACAGTCTTTATTTATGATTTTCTACATAATTTAAATCTTTATAAAAAAAAAAATTCAAAATGCTAAGTAGCTTAATTTAATCTCACTATCTCCTTCCCAGTTTCTGTAGATGGTTTAGGGTTAGGAACTGTGCCGTGTGACAAATGACTGGAGGGATGTTTAAAGCCTACTGTTTCACTATCAGAAGTGTTATTTTTGCTGCTTTTTTAATCGTGTGAATATAATCCAAACCCAGTGGCAAACAAAAACAATGAACATGAAGAAGAAATGCAAAATGTTCAAGCTGTTGGAATTACTCAACACAAAGCAAACCAACATGCTCCAATAAGAGGAGTAGTGACATCCATATAGCACCTGGAATAAATGTAGCCTACTGAATATGATAAGAAAGCCTTAGGATAAGACATGGAGACATGCTTTCATGACAGTAACAGGATTACTCACTCCCACAGTTCTATATACTCATCGTATTCACTAAAGTGTTAATTAATTTTAAAACATCTCCCTATTCATCGGTTGTTTTGAGTCCAGTTTGGTGAAAATGAAAGTGCTATTTCCATAGCACCTTGTTTTCATATATTTCATTTGCACAAGGGAAGGGTAATGTGGATCTTCCTGCCTCTCAATACTCTGCTTTCAAGTGAGCTCTTTCTGTTAATTAACCAAACCACATGGGTCTAAACATAAGTCCAAGTGTCTTCTCTCAGTGAGTCTCCTCACTGAATAAAACCTAGAAACCCAGTCTGCATGTTATTTTCCTATCAACATATACTGTCTGTGGTATGCTTTGAAGGCGAGGTGAGGGTCAGACCTCATACAAAAGGAATAAATGCAGAAGAATAAGCAAAGCCTTAACCTATGACTGTAGCCCGTCTTCACTTTTTACTGATGCTTGCTTTGTCACCGAGCTGACAATCTCTGTATTTCCCTTCCCCCTCAAGAATATATAGTGCCAGTGTTAATGCTAAGCTCCTCGCTGGTTTCACGTATGTCACTGTGTAGGGGTAAAAAAAAAAAAGGAATTGGGCATTATATGTAACGAGAACAGAATCAGGAGCTGCTGCTGGTGAAAATGTTAGTGCTAAATTGTTCAGTCTTTGTAACTGCAGATCTTAAATGCACACATACACACACACTCTCTCCCACACCCAACGCCCACCACACATTTAGACACCAAGGTAAATCTTGACAGGAGTGACGGTGAGTTGTTCATGTGGTGCTGACAGCTTTATAAACACACATCTTTTAAGTCTCTTCTGATGCCTGTCTGCCATTAGGAAATCAGCTGTCCATTACCACATTTTACTTGTTAGATCATTTCCACCTTACGTGACTAATGTTGTTTCTTTTATTTATTTCATTTTTTGAGCTGTCTTTCCTATTGACATGAAAAACATCAACTTTAGAGTTTTATCACAAACTGTGACTTGTATTGTGTGTTTGCTGAGGTATTAATACATCTACAGTGATATAGGAACATTATGTTATAGATAATCCTCACTTTTTACTCATCACAAAGGATGGATTTAAAGCTGTGTAATGAATCAGTAATGCCAAAATCAAATCTGCTATATATTGTGATATTGTAAAACTGTTTTCTCAGCTTAAGTGAAAAAAAATGGATAAGACTATGCAGAATTTCATCATTAGGGATCTTTATACAATGTGCACCAGATTATAGAACCGAAGAATAAAGGAATATAACATATTAGCAATATATTAAAAAACAACAACAAAAGAACCCAACATTTTATACTTGGGAGGTTAATAAAGTTGCTGCTATGATCAGCCTGTTACTGTTACAGCAAATTGATGGACATGATGGACGTTTTCTTTAATTTCAACAACTGATGTGCACAGAAGTAAAAAATTTGTTTACTTATTTATGATCTCAGTCCGACATATTTTAATTTGCAGTAGTTCACCTTCAACAAGTTAAAATATGTTTATGTAAATTCTTTTGGATTTTCTTATCCATTGTGGTATTCACTGGCACATATTTAATGCAATTTAACCTTTTAACCATTTCTCCATGACTAATTATTGTGTAAACCCAGCATAATTCATAACCATTTTTCTTATATATTCATTTTATTAGACACATGATTTAACTGATAAATTTTGCTATTTATTCATTACTTTTAGCTGTTTTACCATTTTATTAATGAAACCAATTATCTATTACTTCAGGGTAAATACTCTAAAGACATCCCTCTAGCTACAGATAAATTGTTTTAACTTTTTTTTTTATTTCCAAAAAATTATGAAACTATTAAACAAAAATCTGAAACTTGTCTGTGTACATCTTTAAACAAATCAGATTTCAGTTTTTTTTTTTGTTGTTTTTTTTTCACATCTTGCCTCATAACTTTGTTGCTGGGCTGTGTCTCTGGGCTGAATGGCTAAAGAACAGTGAAGTTTTCCTCTTCGCATCAGTGCTCCCTCTATCTGTCAGTTGACCCATATGCTTCAGCTCCACAAGTAGATTTTCTAAATATTTGAATGCATCATATTCTTCAACTGAGTCAGCACAAGAAGGAAAGGGAAAATAAAAGAAATATAAGAAAGATAAAGGATGCTCTTCCCCACAGCTGACATATCTCGCTTTATTTTTATTGCAGTGACATTTATAGAGTAAAGTCGCTCCAGATCACATATGGCAGAGAACTGCTGCTGCACTGATGCCTATGGGCTTAAATCTTGTAGTATGTCTGGCCACACCCTATGATGGCACAGCAGGTCTGCTCAATCATCTGTCAAAGGGAAAACTGACTAGGATGTGACAAGAGTTTCCCCAACTTTGAACATTTGTATCTATAAAGAAGAGTGTGGCAGAAGTTTTTTTTTTCTTTGCCCATTATCATTCACTATGGATTTGCTCTTCAAAGTATATACTGACAGCATTTTACCTCATTTTTGCTGCTTTTGATGTCCAATCGTGTTGCGTGTGTGTCACCTTGCTTCTGCGTGTTGTTGAGTCTGTATTTGTTGTGTCTCTGTGTATGCCTCCTCCAAAAGTATGTGTTTGTGGGAGGAGGGACGGTGCTCCAGGTGTGGTTTATGATAAGCGAATAGATGTAAATGTATACAGATCACATTCACATGCTGTGTTGCTGTGTGCTTGTGAGAGCAAACAAACCATGAGCTTGGAATTCTAACATTCTGTCTTCCAAAGAGTATTCAAGCCTACTAAGCTTCCAAGTTTTCAGCATCAGTTGACGTAATTGGTAATGGGTCCTGAAAACAAATTTTCTGGAGTACTTGCCAAGTTCTTAATTGATGTTTGTTGAATGTGCTGGCTGGACTAGGTCAGCTTTGAAATAAATCAGATAAAGCCAAGTATGAGACTGTAGTATTCAGTGTGCTGGCCACAGACAATGCGCTGGCTAGATTCTGCATGGTGGGCAGGCCCTTTTGGGAAATTTGAAAGAGTTTGAGGGTATAATCTGCCTTTCTTCTGATGCACCTATTACCCTTCCCTTGTCCTCGTTTTTCCCTCACATCATAATATGGCCACCAGGAAAAAAAGAATGGGAATCAAACCTGCCTGCGCTCTTTAAACTGGCTAATAAAGACATCAAATGCAGTATTTTAGCCCACACTGAACCAGTTATACCTGAAACAGACAATAGAAATGTTAAATCGTGGCCTTGGTATGTCTCAGCTCTCTGGCGAAATAAAAGCATGAATATGAATGCTAAATAACCTTATAAGATCTTTCTGAGTGAAACTTTAACAAGGTCACCATATGAGTTGTTTCACTTTAACTGTCTAAAACACTGCCTTTAACTTCTAATTGTCTATTTAATTAGACAGGAAAAGACCAGCAAACAACCAAATCACATAAATGATGCTTTAACACATCTGTAATGAAATATAATGATTTCACTCAACTGGGTTGGTCACTTTGTTGGAACACTGGCTGACAATC
Organism: Hemichromis elongatus; assembly: GCA_015108515.1. Taxonomy (NCBI): domain Eukaryota; kingdom Metazoa; phylum Chordata; class Actinopteri; order Cichliformes; family Cichlidae; genus Hemichromis; species Hemichromis elongatus. The sequence goes on from VUQR01027596.1 coordinate 12,750, forward strand.
TCCTAATTATTTCATAATTGATTTTAATTTGTATGCATACAATGTTCATTTCGTCTCCTCCAACATTCACCCTTTCATTTTGTAGGCTACCTCGCAGTGTTCTCAGGCGCCTTCTGGGCCACCTGTGAAATTACTTAAATGTTATTAGTATGGCTGTTGAAAAGCAGCATAGCGGTGGCGATGCGTGGGCGGGAGCTCTAATATGATTGGCTCAGGGACACTGTAAGCCTGAGTGGCAGCCCTTAATGGGAGCCCTGGAGAGGTAACCCAACAGCTGTGTGTTTGCAGCTAATGAGAGATGGGGGAGGAGTAAAGGATCACAGACTGGAAACACTCTGATAAACTCTTGCTTCTGAATGGCTTGGGAAGATAGGAAATCAAGTTTTCTCCGGAGGACATTGCTTAAGGCTTTCCTTTGTGACAAAACCCTGCATTTGACTCATTACTCCTGGTCCATTGCTTTATGCCTAAGCAGTTATGATCACTGGCATCAGTGTTTAGGAAGAAAGGAAGAGAGTAACTGTGGCGTGGGATGGATTTCTCTCCCTGCTGAGCCATGCTGATTTATAGCCCTGAGCAAAAGCATTGTTTTTTTAATTACACTGCTGCAGTTTTAACAGATGATGCCACACATTACTAGTTTATTCCATTGTACACCAACAGCACAGTTTGTTTCACGTGCAGTTGATAGTCATTGTCTCCAAGAACAAGACAGTGTAGCACGTATTACTCCTACATCAAGCATTATTAACATTAATCCCCGCAGTTTCCTCAGCAGATATAGACTGTGCTGCTACTCTTCCCTATCATAACCGCCTGAGGGTGGCGCCAAATGAATAAATAGTGGCCAAACAGCTTCCATTTTAGGCCGCTCATTTTGCTACATGTAATGCATATCAACAAGTAAACCGCCGGCACTGGCTACCTGTTACATCAATTTTGGACACGTTTTGCGATTAGTGAGCAGTTTTGAGGGGAAAGGAAAGACTGACAAGAATTAAAATAGTGCAAGGCAAGCGGAGTGATTTCTTGATAAGCTTATTTAATCAGGTGCATCCCCCTGTTTGAGCTGACCCAGTTTAATAAGATCCTCTTAAACTGTAGGCATCACATAATTTCCTGGTAGGCAGACTTGGCATAATGCAATGTAGAGTATGAAGTTGCTGTGTGCTGCGGTGGATGGGAGCCCCACCTCCTCCCACGCTCTGATGAGTAGAGAGAGAAAAGAGAGAGGGAGCTAGGGGAGCAACTAACATACCCACTGTATCTCACCACTTGCTGTCTGGAAATGCTTCAGATGGGCTTCTTGTTTAGGACCGGTTAGCTGTTTCTTTTTGCACGTTGCGAAAATGACATTTCTTTTGCTGTGTTTTAGACATCCAGTGCGTCCTTAGAGTGCGCTCTAAGCTACTTAGATCAGGGCTGGAGAAACTTGGACCAAAGGGATGCGACGGCGAGTGCAAATCTTCCCAAGGATCAGTTACTGAGGATTGAAAATGGCACACAGTAGGGCATCTTTATGGAATGAGATTCTTGGTTTCCCAGCTCTGTCATAAAACAGTCTATATAATATAATTGCTCATAAGTTACAGCCGCATATTCCCACGGACTGAAAACTGTCTCTGTTCTTCACACTGTCGGACGGCGGTGGACGAAGGATTCTGAATTTTCATGCGGAAAGTTCTGAATACTGTGTATGGATTTTGTGGCTGCTGAAGTGATTTTTGATCTCAGCACTGTGACGGAGGTTTGAGGGTTAGACACCTGCCTCTGGGAGCACCGCTGGACATATCAGCTGCGGGAAGAATAGACTACGCGGCAAGCGCTCACGTAAAAAAAAAGTCTCTGGCTCAGGTACTGAAATTACTGCAGAAATAATCAAGAAAGTTGGTTTGACCGGTGGCCACTGTGGGTGATTCATGATGCAATGCGAATGAAGTTTATAGGAATGCATTTTGGACTTGTCTGAAGTGCTGTCGCTTAACACAGGCCGTGGCTCAAACAGATCGTTTATACAACAAGTTGCACTTTATAATAGACACACACAGAGCACAAAACAGCTGGCTGTTCGGTGTTACAGGTTGATAGGCGGTACAAAGGCTAGATGTGCCACCCGCAATATGGATCAGCTGCATGATAAATTAGACGATGCATTTTAATTAAAACCTATCCGAGTAGACACGAGTTCCAGCCTGCGTCGGGGTTGGTATTAAGTCATTAACTCTGCATATCATTGCACTTCAGCGACAATATGAGTGCGTGCGCTTCAATCTGATCTGTACCGGCGATCGGCTAATTGCATTTTATTGCACCATTATGATTCTGTGAAGCAGAAAATGCGAACCATTTGTATCATCCTTCTTTCGCCATTTATCCCATACTGGCTGCAAACATCGTACTAATTGCTTTTATTCGTGCATCTTGATTTGGGGTTGTTTACTCTGAACAATTTCTTGCAAATAATTCAGACCTCCCACAGCCTGCCGTGTTCATAACTATCATACGGTTTTCCTATGGAGAGATTCGTGCTTATAATTGGGGAGGAAAATCTTTGATCAGATCATCGGCACGGGTAATCTCCTGTGCTCTCCAGTGAGAGTCTGGGGTGTTGTTTCTCGCCACTCCACCGACCACCAGGCACATTTTAATAGTCTGCTCTACATAATGATGTCGGTCTAAGTTCCCACACATACTTTAGGCTACAAGGCCGTCATAACAGAGCAGATCAAACGGGCCTATAACCTACTTGTAGCCCAGATCTGAGAAACTATCTGTAAGACATGGAACTGATAAATGTTATTATCTAAATCATGCAGTGAATGAAACTTTTATCTATCTATCTATCTATCTATCTATCTATCTATCTATCTATCTATCTATCTATCTATCTATCTATCTCACAAAAGAATAGAACGTCAGGCTAATTTCCTCTGCCTATTTTATTTTAGAATTATTACCAGTAGGGAACTTTCCTCTGAATATTGTACAATAACATGCAATGCGCCATGTAATGGGGTTGCTGAAGGAAGGGTAAGTGTGTGGTAAATGGATCAAATTGTGGAAAGGGCACAAAAGGATTTTTTTCTGACTTCTCCAGCAGGTATTTGAGCTTGAGGGAGTGAACCTTTACAAAACTGCACAAAAGCAGTACAATAACCCCTATGAGGAAATTAAACTCTGTTTTAATCATGTTACACAGAGCAGTGAGGAATCCAAATTATACGGCCTGACAGTTTCTTTATATCTTTATATAAAGAATGTGTTAATATTGGAATGTGGCCTTTTTGATCTCAGTGTATTTCATGTGTTTTTTTAATTTAACTTTTTTGTGATAGAAGTGACACATGAGCGTTTTGTGTCTCAGCGTGCATATAGATAATTCCGGTGCTCACGCCTCTAGAAAGTGTTTCCAACCAAAGGCTGTTGCTTTCTCATTACCGAAACCCACAGTTTGTAGTCAGCATAAGAGTGCAGCCTTACATTTGGCAGTAAATTCCATTGGTAGATCAGCAGTGTAAGGAGACCCATAGCTGTGATACTACCTATCATAAATCATGCCAGTGGGAGGGTAATGGATTTTACCTGTTATACTAGCTAAAGGCGCAGAGTCAGCCAATATATCAAATCACATCAGTTGAGAAAATCATTAAATCATCTGTTATCTTTCCACACTCTGGCAAAGCAGGAGAGAGCAGAGAGCAGCGTTGTACAGCACAAATTCATGAACTTGAGTCCCAGCGTGTAACAGGTGAAAATTCAGGTTCTGCTTTTATCACTTGCTGCAAAATAAGCAACTACTACAAAATAGCCCATTTAATTCCTCTGATGATTTTTTTTTTCCCCCGGCACAACTTTAACCTTTTTTCTTATGAGTAATTTACTATTATGCCTCAGTTAATTCTGCATGTGAGTCATTTCTGCTGGACCTGTGGAGCGGCCAACTTAAAGAGCAAATGTCACCCAGTCAGTCTCTGGGTTGACTCAGTCAGAAGATAGTCTGTCTCCATGGCAACCAGAGCAGGCGCACATGCTCCGCAGCACAATTATATTGTTCTTCATTTTTATAACTACCTTTTTTTTTTTTTTTAAATGTATAAAACCAGCACTTACATAATCAGGCACAAACCCCTTTATCATTTTTTTTAAATCGTTTTATTTCAAGACAAATATTGTTCTAAAAGTCAATTTTGATTTACTTCACTATCTTTCACAAACAATGCAAATTACTTTTGCTTTACAATAAATTGTGACATATGGCACGTAAAAGATGTGTTATTTATTTTTCAATTACAAAACTAAAAAAACAGCATAATCACTCCATACTTTATCTGATTTTATTGTTAGCTGAAGTACTATATTAACTTTTTAATTAGCATTTATCTTACCAATAATTTCTGTTTAATCAAACTTCACCCTTCCGTAAGTATTTTTAACAGAGTTACTTACATTAAGTAAAATAATAATGCTAATTCTCTCTCTCTCTCATCTGTCTCTGTCTGTATTTTATATATATATATATAGATATAGATAGATATATATAGTACAAAAGAGTGGTAAAGATATCTTTCCGCATTGCTCTCTAGCTGATTCAGGACTGGATCTGTCATACTGTCATATAAGCTTGGATGGTACCAATTTTTCAGAGGTCATTGTTATGACTGGGTTCAGCAACCACGGCCTTAGCGAGGCAGGGACTTGTTTCCTGGGGAACCAAAGCACAATCTGACACAACCTAGGCTGGCACTTTGATTGTAGACACGCAGAAGTTGAAAAGTTCTCTTGAACAGATGGGTCAACTGGGTTGTGCACTGTGTGAGGGCTCAGTGTGAGACTCAATCAGACCTTGTAGTTTGACTGGTGTTTTAGCTGCCTGTGAAGTTTTTCACCTTCTCCTCAATGAAGAACAAAAAACCCCCCAAAAAACTGCAGTGGTGGAGTGGAGGAGTTCTTGTATTTTTATTCATTCATTTATTTTAGAACATGGTGGGGTGCACTGATGATTATTACTTCTTTGATCTATGATACAGATACATCAGAAGGAAAATAATGGAAGATATATTGTTAGGAGTCAAAAACATTGTTCGTAATCTATTGCTGAAATTTCAATCAAAACAGCATATTTTCCTACAGCACCTTTTTGCATGTTTTTTTTTCTTGCAGACAAGCAATGGTCATTTCTATTAATTATTACAAAGGTTGTACAAAAGACAAACAAAATTTAACAAATAACACAATTTCACATTTAATGGTTCTATTTGTTTCTTTTTCTTATAAAGAGAATACAGCAAAAAGCTACTCAGTACTTTACCAGACACTTTTTTTTTTCAAGGTTTGTTTTTTTTTGCCTTCAGGTCAAGGAGTTGTAGTCAAATAGCCACCTCTACACTTCTACACTACAGTTCAAACTTGAACATAAGTGACAACAACCTCCCAGGTGTGAAAGTGGGCATGAGTGAGAACCACTTTTCTTCCCCTCTTAGAGACACTCTTATCTATAGAGGTCGTTGACAGGTGAAAAAGTATGCTTGGGTGAGCTTCTCCAGCAAATCGTGAGTCTGTATAATGATGGCCAAACTGAACATAAGTCATAAAACATCGACTCAGTTGTCTGGACTTGTACTTACAGTTGGCACCCCTGATGGCCTTAATAAGCTAAGGTCTGGCCAGGCAGAGTTCTTGCTGTGTGGCAGGTCAATCCAGATAAACCTCGGGGTCCTAAACTAACACTGCTAAGCAGTTTTGCCTCGACTGCATTTTCTGTTGCAAAGTTAAACATCTTCACAAAGCAAACAACAGACACTAGACCCATCGGGCAGTTTGAGGCTCTCTTTGAAAGTCCACCTCCATACTGTGGTACAGGCTGCCTTCAGCATTCATGTTTCAGTTTTTTCAACATAGCAACCATCTGGACCATTGCGTGATCACAGCATGAGGTTTTGTGGTGAGTGCTGTTTCACTGGTAGACTTAAAGTTCCCTCCTCAGTCAAACAGTGGATGCCTTGATTGTATTTGGAAGGATTTTGTTCTTTTCCTAAGAATATGTGTTGCTCCGGATCACCTTCATAAGGTCTTTGGCTCAGTATGCTAATTGGATTGTCTATTTGAACACGGTGTGTTTTCCAACAAACAGTGCTCAAGGGAATTAGAGTCACCTAGGCCATACACGGTCTCTACAGTCCTCCTGGACTTACACAACTTGTACTACAGTTGGAGTTATCCGAGCAAGCAATGCCGAAGTTGTCCTGTGCAGCAGCCAGCAAAACATAATTTATAGTTATAATTGGCTGTTCAGATGACAAATGAAAAAAAGTTTACGTTCACTGATTCTTTTTTAGTTCATTACAGCAGTGCTGCCATAATACTTGGTTGTTGACAGGGTGAATTTTAATAACCAAAAAGATTTCATTTTCTCAGCCTCGCACTTTCCCAATATTGCAATCTTGCAATGTCTGATCCAGTTCAATGTTTTTCCTCCAGAGCTGGCATTTTTATTGCTTATTTCATTCATTAAAGAAGTTGAAATCTTAATTTTGGAAATGACTAAGAAAAGTATTTGATTTTTTTTTTTTTTTGAGCAGTTCAACAGGACTCAACTATGACAAAAACATTTTATCACTCTGAAAGAACTAACCTCTTGTTCCTCCCTTTGATTTTCTGCTGAATTATGTATCGCGATCTGCCTGAATCAGCTTGTAGTCTTGTGGGTCTACCATCTGGGATGACAGATGATAACCAAGTTTTTTGGAGAAAAAGAGCTGAGATGCAGGGAATGTCACTCCTAGTTGTGTTCAGCACTTCTAATTTATCAATTCTGCTGCTCAGGTAGTAAATTTCAGTGAGACATCCAGTAGTCCAAGAAGTTTCACATCCTCCAGTAGGGAAAATCTCCTGTTTCCCTTCGCCACCACCTCAGAGCACTTTGAGATGAGAAAAGGAAATCTGGCACTGTCAAGCTTTTGATAAAATATTTGTGCGAAAGCTGAGGAATGTGAGATAAAACCCAAAGGCGTGGTGTCAATGATATTCAGCTGATAAGAGATTCTCAGTGAGTGATAGCAAAACGCATATTTTACGAACAACATGAATTTTAATGTAAATGTAAACAAAGAAAAAAAGGACACTAATTCACTAGACTGTCAGGCATGGTGCCATCTGGAAGACAGGCATGGGGCCAACTGGAAAACATTAAGTCATGAGTGTCATCAACCATAACAACCATGTCACTATCAAAGCATGGCTATTCATTGCAAAAGTGGCTATAATAACAGTGGGGCAGTTACAACCAAACCATTATAAAATCAGCTACCGTATGCCATTTTTAGGTGCCACATTGTATAAATACATTTGAAAACTTTGAAATTTAACAGTGAATTTTAAAATAGGCATGAAAAAGAAAAGATGATGGATATATCAAGTAAGCTAAAGTAATTTTTTACCGAATTCTTCAAACAGCAATTTAATTGAAGCAATACATACATGCACACCTCATGAGTTCACATATCTTGATGAAAGCCTGTGTTTAATGGAATGGCAGACAGCAGTATGAAACATTTACAGTGTGATTTATAATTCCCCTTAAAATTCTATCCCATGGGATGATGTTACCTTGTTAATGTCAGTCTTGGGTATAAGAAAAGTACATCTGCAGATTGCGTTTTTGCTTCTTCCTGCCTTTTTATACTGAAAACATGAACCGGAGAAAGCGCAATCACTGTTCATGCCACATTGACTACAGGTTCTCTTTGCAAATGTAAAAAGGGAGACATTGATTTTTGAGCAATTAGTGCATCAATAACTAGCACTTTCAATTTTAATGTATTCAAAAGGAATTGGATTTTTGATTGGATTTCTGTATATTTGTGTTTTGCTGTCTAGCTTAATACTCATTTGCCTTACTCCTGTATGGAACATAGCGGCTTGCAGTTGCATTTTAAATAACTCCCTTTGCTGTCTTGTATGTATATTTCTATCAGCTCTCACCCACACTAACTAGGGATGCATTGATTCCTCTTGTTCCTAATCCCAGACCCATGACATAGATCCACACTAGACTGAGCACCCGTGCTCTTTTCTCTTTCAGTTGAAAAACTATTGGGGAAATAATTGGAACTATTCACCTGTGTTTGGATTAACATAATGTTTTTCTTCAATATACCTTTTCAAACTAAAAGAAGCATTTTGTTTTAGCTGTGACTTTCTTTAAAAGCCTGTGAAAATAAAGAAATGCTTTAAAACAGTGTTGAGTATTGAAGAGCCAGTGACTGTGACTGGACTGTTGTTGTCTGATTATAACCTGAGCCATTAAAGCTGGTATTGATCATTATATTGAAGTTTTGCATTAGTAACACAAACATAGCCCAATAAACTCTATCGGATGCACTGAAATGAACTCTACTTGATTAGTAAGTGGACACTCACTGATTCAGCACACACACAAATTTTTTTTTTTAAATGTTTCCACTGTGAAGTTTTCCAGAGCACGGGACCTTGATACTTAACCCCAATGATTGCTCCTATTTCAAATTACCAATAGGACTCAAACACACATGCATACACACACACACACACACACAGAAAGAAAGAGAGAGGGTGGAAATAATTATACTCCAAAATCATTGCAGCATGAAAAAAAAAAACGGAATTCTTTTGCTAGAGGGAGTAAAGATCAAAGAAGAAACTAAAATAATGGGTCGTAATTGTAGAGTTGAAAGGTTCAAAATCAAACATAATGATTACAGTGTTTGAGCTAGCCAGTGGCAATGGAGTGTGGAGTGAAATGTCTGCATTGTGCATTGTCGGGTGGAAGCCGGATGTGATGATAGTAGCAAACTTGCATAATCGGCATGAGAAAAAATTTGACTCTACAACCTTTAGTGTGGAAGTGTTCATTGTCAGACGCGACTTGGGTAAACAAATTGGTCAACTATTTCGTTTCTCTCAGTAGACAAAATCTTGGCTCACTCGTAAGCGTGTATTCTTGAGCGTGGGTTTGAAAAAATGGGTTATTTTAGAGCTCAATGTCTAGCTGTGTAATACAGAAATAATGAGTCTCTTAGGCTGTGAGTTTTTGTATTACATTTTTATTTGATTATTCAGCTGAAACAATCCACACTGGCCCTCAAGTTTGTTTTGGATGTAAGCTCACAAGATATAATTTCTTGTTCCTACATTCATTTTTTCATGAATTTCATAAAGCTGAGATATTCATTGAAACTCTTGAAGCTCTGAGACTGAAAAGAAGCCATGCTGGGATTGCTATGATTGCATTTTTTTTAATGCCCTATTTTCTCTTTGTTATTGTTGTTGTCTAATTATTGTGTTGTGCTTCCAGGTTTGCATTATGTTTTACTGTGGGTTATTGACAAAAACAATTAATTTCGTAGCTGTAGAGCCATAATTCAAAAGTACAGTGCTGCTTGCTTTTCCTGTCTAATGTTTCACTTTGGCCTCTGACTCGTTGATGTAAGTTCTGTTTTTTTTTTTGTTTTTTTTTTTAACTAATTCAATAAAAAATTACAGCTACATAAATATTGCTTTATGGAGCTAGGGGTTTCAGCAAAACACAAATAAAGAATTTCCAAATGAAACCAGCTTTTTGACTCATACTGTGTTTTTTCATTTTACAGGCAGATCGTCTGATGACCTAATGGAACTGAATTTACAAGTAATATTGTGTTGGGTCGTGGTGCTGCACTGTGGCTCTGCTGAAGGCAGTATCCTGTACCGGGTCCAGGAGGAGCAACCTCCAAATACTCTTATAGGTAGCCTGGCAGCAGACCAGGGACTGCCAGACTCAGGTCACCTTTACAAGCTAGAGGTGGGTGCCCCTTATCTTCGTGTTGATGGAAAGACAGGGGACATTTACACCACTGAGATTCCTATAGACAGAGAAACCCTGAGGGACTGTCGCTCCCTGGCTAAGGGTAAACCCTGCTACCTGGAATTTGAAGTATCAGTGACAGATCTGATACAAAACCAGAGCCCACGGCTTATTGAAGGACGCATTGAAGTACAGGACATCAATGACAACACCCCCCAATTTCCTTCTTCTGTGCTCACCATCTCAGTCCCAGAGAACACGATCATGGGAACGTTATTCTCCATACCTCTAGCTACAGACAGGGACTCTGACAGGAATGGGGTAGCTGAGTATGTGCTGACTCCAGGGCCAGATGCTGCAACCCTGTTTGGTTTACAAGTGGCTGATGACAGGGGAGGGAAGCTCCCACAGCTCATTGTCCTGGGCAACCTAGATCGTGAGTTAAAGGATTCTTATGACCTCACCATAAAGGCAGTGGATGGAGGAAAGCCTCAGCGCTACAGCAGTGCATTACTCAGAGTGGTGGTGACTGATGCCAATGATAACGCTCCCAAGTTTGAAAAGTCCACGTATGAGGCAGAGGTTTCGGAAAATAGCCCTGTCGGACACTCTGTGTTGCAGGTAATTTAAGAACTTCTGTTGTATAATGTTGTAGTCTAGATTGCAAAATTAAAATGCAACCAGCAGTGTTTTTTGGATAACTGTAGAGTTTTTAAATTTTAGATTGTATTTTTTTCAATGTATTTTTGAAGAGAGTATTAGCTCATTATCCTTGTACAGGTAATAACTGCTTATATCTTGTATTGACAATATAGTTGCAGAACAGTTTGAGATATTATTTTCAGAGTATAAATTGCTCTGTACAGGGTTTTCACAGCACGCTGCTGTGAATTTACACTGATTATCATGAAGGAAATGTCAGGCCTAATAATTTACAACCTTTCATTGAAACCTAGAAAAAAGAGAAAGATGCCAGTGATGTAACTATCAAAAACAGAGGAAAAGCAATAGCCAAATTATGCCTAAACAAAGTTGTCTACATGCTGTGATTTGAAGTGATCAGACCCACACAGATTCCTGGAATGATTTATTCAGTGACCAATGATTCATTAGTTATAACTGTTGCACATAATTAATGCCTTTAACCATTGAATATGTTTTGATTACAGGTTAAAGCAAACGACTCTGACATGGGCCCGAATGGAGAAATTGAGTACACCCTTCACCAGGCAGTAGACCCAGTGCCAAAACTCTTACGAATTGATCGGTCTACTGGCATTATCTATGTCAAAGGAGCACTGGACAGGGAGGAAATCAGCAGCTTGTCCTTCTATGTGATAGCAAGGGATAAAGGCCCTCAGCCTAAAAGCTCTAAGACATTTGTATCCATTGAGGTGACTGACCAAAATGACAATGCTCCAGCTGTGGAGATTCGTGGGATTGGTCTTGTGACACACAGTGAAGGAGTGGCAAATATCTCCGAAGACATGCCAGTGGGAACAGCTGTTGCTTTAGTTCAAGTATCTGACAAAGATGAGGGAGAAAATGCTGTGGTCACTTGTGTGGTAGCAGGTGATGTGCCATTTCAGCTTCGCCCTGCCAGTGACTCAACAAGTGACAACAAGAGGAAATATTTCCTACAGACCACCACTCCTCTTGACTATGAACGAGTTCGAGATTACCGAGTAGAGATTGTTGCTGTAGATTCTGGAAACCCAGCACTCTCTAGTACAAACTCTTTGAAGGTGCAAGTTACCGATGTGAACGATAACTCTCCAATATTTTCTCCTACCTTGTTTGAGGTTGATTTTGCTGAAGAAAACCAACCAGGGGAAAAAATTTTAGATGTTATAGCCACAGATGCTGACAGTGGCACTAATGCCGAACTTCTCTATAATATTTTGCCAGATTCCTCCATCAAAGGCTTGTTTGAGATTGACCCAAATACAGGCGAAGTGAGAGCCAAAAGCTCTCTTGATCGTGAACATAAAGAACAGTATGAGTTTCGGGTCACTGCAGCAGATAAAGGGTCTCCTGTCCATAAAGGAACAGCAACTGTTGTAATAAAAGTAATGGACCGCAATGACAATGATCCCAAATTCATGCTTAGTGGCTACAGTTTTTCAGTTTTGGAAAACATGCCACCTCTGAGTCCAGTTGGTATGGTGACAGTCCTAGATATGGACAAAGGCGAGAATGCCCGCGTTCACCTTTCTGTAGAGCCTGATGAAGGGAAGTTTGTTGTTCAAAATGGAACAGGAACTATTCTCTCAAGCATATCGTTTGACAGGGAGAAAGAAAGCAGCTATAATTTCCGTCTAAAAGCAGTGGATGGAGGAGAGCCACGCAGGTCTTCATATGTGGGTGTTACAATCAACGTACTGGATGAAAATGACAATGATCCTGTGATAACTAAGCCCTCCAACTCCTCCTTCAGACGCTTATCGCCTCTAGCCTCCCCAGATAGCCACGTTGAAGTAGTGGAAGCTGAGGACCTGGACAATGGCCCTAATGCAGAGCTGGTGTTCAGTATCGCTGGTGGAAACCCTTACCAGTTATTTCGCATCTCCCCTTCAAGTGGAGAGATCACTCTAGCAAAGGAGATGACACGCAAACATGGTGGATTACATCGCCTAGTGGTGCGAGTAAGTGACAAGGGGAAGCCTGCACGCCATGCCACTGCCCTAGTCCACATCTATGTCAATGAAACCATTTCAAATGTGAGCTTAGTGGAAGCCTTAGTGGGACACAGTCTTTACACTCCACTGGACAGGGACATTGCTGGTGATCCTGACAATGGCTTTGCTGCACAGCGTAGTAATATTTTGTTCGGAAGCCTTGCCGGTGTAGCAGGTGTTGTAATGTTAATCTTGGTGGTGGTGTTTATTCGCCACCGCATCCAAAGAGAAACCAAGAGTGGATATCAAGCTGGCAAAAAGGAAACCAAGGACTTATATGCACCCAAACAGGCACCCAAAAACACCAAAGGCAAACGTGGACGGAAAGGCAAACCTCAGAAGTCTCCAAAACCACTTGGGGAAGAAGAAGAGGTCAGCCTTCAAAAAAGTCTCAAGTTCAACCTTGATGGAGTCAATGATAGCCCCAGGATACATCTGCCTTTAACATATTCGCCTGGAAGCCCTGATATAGGCAGACACTACCGTTCCAACTCCCCTTTACCCTCCATCCAGCTGCAAGCCCAATCGCCTTCTGCCTCACAGAAGCACCAGGCTGTCCAGGACCTCCCTGCCACCAACACCTTCGTAGGAACAGGAGGAGACGACAATTCCACTGGCTCAGACCAGTACTCAGATTACAGCTACAAGACGAGCCAACAGAAGTATAACAACAAACAGGTACAGTCATCACAAGCATATAGTAAGGTCTGTCTGAGGAATGGGTGATTGGTTTGGTGCATTTTGTAAGAATGTTGAAGTGCACTGATTTCATTATAAGACTTGCAGATATTTCATTCTTATTGTCTACAGTCCTGAAACATATCACAGATTCAACAACTCTCATTCATGACTACTTTGGCAGTTCTAGTAATTTGATATGATTTACTTTGACAATAACAGTCCCAAATTTGAATTATGTGAAAGGCTTTTTTGTCATTGTGCCATCTATCTGGATTGTAAAAATGTAAAATGATACTTAAAAATTTAGTACAAATTTGTTACTGGCTGCTTTACTCAATGCATAACTGTAAATTGTGTGTGATGATATATGAAGAACAGATCAAATAATTTCCGTTGGCACAAACTAAGTATGTTATCAATTATATTATACATTCTTTCTCTTACTAATATCTGTTTGTGTTGCTTCTCTGGTTAAGGCATGTATATATGTAAAATTGAATAGACAGAAAGAAAGTTCCTGCAAGTATTTGTTCAATTGTTGCACTGCCAAAAAATGAGATTTTGTCACATATGTGTTTTTACTTTTAGGGTAGGCTGGCAGAAGAGTTGAGCAGGGATGGTCTGTTCTCACTTACTTACTTCTGCTCTTCTGCTTGACCTCTAGTGCTCTGTAGTGATCTCCACAGGTCACTTGCTCTTATCTCCCTGCTCCTTATGCTCTTATCTCCTCTTATCTGTGCAACATTTGGGCTTGAATCACCATGGAAACAGAAATATTAATAGAGTCAGAAGGGATTACGAAAGGAAAGATTTTAGAGAGTAAGGCTAGAAAGCTAGTGTGTCTCTGGGTTTCTGTGTCATCTGCAACTGTAAATGTGTGTCTTGGACTACACAAATATAAATGTGTGTGCAGGAGGGGATAAGGGAGATTATCATTATCCTTATATAGTAGAACATTCCTTATTATACAGAAAAATGTCCACATGCCTTGATCCCGCCAGTTACACAGCCATGCTTGAACCACTGAAAAAGATCTGTGTTTTTTATTTATTTACTTTTTTTATTTAAATATGTGCTGAACTCACATTTAACATGAAAAAAACCCACCTAGTGTCAGTGAGAGGCAAGATGCTGATCACACAACTTCAAAGAACACCCAGCACCAAAGACAGCCTTGCACAGGGGCATTCCATCACAAACAACCACGAATTCAAAAACTCAGGGTATGATTAGCAACCGAACATGACTGATTCCTCTGAACTGCACTGAGTGAAAAGTGATATATTTGTGAAACACACACCAACTAGATCTAACAATACTTTATTCATGTCGCTACTGTGGCATTCAAAGGATGGCCATTATTTAGTACTGAAAATATTTGACGTTGATGTAAACAATTTATTTTCAACCAGGACGAGTTGACATGAGCTTTCAAGACACTTCCTACATTTCAGTGTCACGCGTACAAAACAGTTTGACATTCTCCAAGGCTTTGCAGATAACGTTTGCCACATAAAAATTAGCAAAAATAGAAGGGGAAAGCATGCTGCTGAGTTCTGAACATGTGTAGGTGACACATTTTCTGTGGAGATATCTTCAGAGCCAGTCTCACAGTTGGCTTGTTGGTAGTTTCAGCAGATGTTAGTTGACAGCTTAGGTGATCACAAGCCTTTGTGGGTGGAGTCAGTTTAGAGAACAGTCACCACTGTCTTCTTGATGGACAACATAAGGGACCAAAATGACTGCAAGCCACAGGGTGTGTCTGGGTGTTTGTGTGTAGTGCCAATCTCTCTGTTTGTGTGTAGATTTGCTCCTTAATCTAAGAGTGTTAATTGCGTCTGGCACAGATGTAAGCTCTCAGCATTTGACAGTATTGTGTGTGTGCTTTCTCAATATGATCGCATAAATACATATGCAACATGACTCAAGTGAGTGACAGGCTGTTTAAAAACACGGACAGATGTGGAAGCTCATGTGACATACCTCAGCAGATGTTGTCTCGTGTATGGCATCCCCTCTCACATCAGGAAGAACAGATTGACCAAAATATATAATTAAAGCAACTGCCAAGTGATGTGACAGATCTAGAGTGGTGCCCTTGTTTTAATTAACTGTGCTACACTCAACAATAGTTTTGTTGTTTTGTTTCCACTGTATGGTCAGTTGTCTATTTTTATTTATTTTTTTTTATTTAATTTGCAGAAACTAAGTCTCAAATTTCCAGCGTGCATGTTCAGGGATTATGAGCATATGAAATATTACAAGCGTTTAGTGATGTTTTTTGTTTCAAGCAATATCTTCATGCTTTAGGCTTTAATTAGAGACAGTTTCCTTTTGAACGCAAATCTATTGTCAGGTGAAATCTGAGTGGATATGAAACAAATTGATCAAAAAAGAAATCTAATATAAGTGTGTGTATGTTTTTGTAGGTGTGTTTCTTTGACATTGATAGTGGGGATATGTTTAAAAGATGAAAATATTTGCCCAGGTTTAGATTGCAGGTCCAAGTAGACTAATAATGCTAAATTAGATGTAGCATAATTAAAGATTGTTGTACTTGCTTTGTGCTGAATTGGTGTTAACACCCTAGTATTTATTTGCAGGTAAAATATTGTCTTGTTTGTTGCCCCTACTTAACTCTTCATTTTGAACTTATTTGTGGAGCTGGTCATTATAAAATGATTACTTTTTTATTCTCTCTATTTAAACTTATCAGAAACATCTCCACATTAATATGCTAGATTAATGAAGAGCCCATGGCTGAATAGTGGAATATTAAAGTACTATATTACTCAAGAACCCGAACAGATGTTTCTGATGTGCTAATTAGATCATCATATTACCTAAGCATGTGCCAGCTATATGTGCAAAATAATATTTGTTTAGTTTCCTACACCAGGAGCTAGTACTGCTATCAGTTCGGAAACATTTTGATCTTTTCCCAAGACGCTGTGGAGAATTTTTCAACCCTGTAATTGTTTTAGATTAACCCACTTCTGCACATATTCCTAAAATGCTATTTCCAGGATGTAACGTTTCGCAACAAAGAAACAGCAACAGACGTCTAATGCAGAACTATGCATTCCACGTGTCTACAATCAATAACATTCAGTACCATGGACAGTGCTTTTGCTGCCAACTAACTCCAAAGCTTCTGAGAACCATTGCATCAGATGTGGAAAAAAAGGATGATAGGCACTAAAGAAGCCCTGCTTCATTCCTCTGTGGTCCTTTTTCAACACCTTTTATAACAACACCCTTTAGAAATGCTAAATTAAAAATTTTTAGATCAAGGAAAATTATTGCATGCTACTGTAGCATCATAGACAGCTCAAATGGTTCTATACAAGATTCAAACAAACATGTGGGAAACTTCAGATTGTGGGGTGTTATAGCCTCACTGCACTGAATATGCATAGAGGTCTTTACAGTTTCTGCTTGGACCTGTTTGGGTATTGTTGTAATTAGAGTGGGGACATTGGGAATTTTCCTCAGGGTCTTGGCAAGTTAAACCATTTTTAGATATATGCTACAATTTCATTCCTGGGCAAGCAATATATTTTACTGAGTACTGTATTAAAGTTACTAACCATACACAGAGTCGTTCCTTGATTCTTTAGATTTGAAATGAAACGTTATATTTTATTACCACATTAAGCAAAACAAAACAGTCAGATAAGTCAAACTTTACCCAACTCATTCTTCTTGCTTCCTCAACTTCAGTACCATTGATTAATTAATGTTGAATTCTCTCACAGCTGCTATATTTCCATGTTGTTGCAGTATGTTAATGAATAAACTCGTATTGTGGATGGATTATTTATTATTATTTATTTCTATTCTCTCTTGGCTCTTGACGAAGGCGGTCACACTTTCTCCCTCTCCCGTCCCTTATCTTTCCTGCTTGGCTTCCTGATATCTCTGTCTAGCTTTGTCTACTTCTCTCCTCTACCCTAGAAGAGTCTCACAGTCTGTTCTCAAAACTTAAAATCCTATAAGAGGAACTATGGATTTGTTTGGCTAGTCCCTAAATGCAATTGACACCCTCTTCTCGAAGAGAAACCTGGGTTCGGGAGAGCCCGAGTGTCCTGGAGGGACGTTCCCTGCTAGATACACGATCGTGTGCCTGGTGGGACTGTCGATTGAGGACATTGAAGACATCTACATTTTCGGATTCATAATAACGGGGCTCTTGCTGATCGGAGCTGGCTTGGCCCTGGCTTATCGAAGAATAAAGAAAGCAGAGACGGCTGCTCAAATCCCCACAACGCTGCCCGCTATGCTGATTAGAACGGTGGAGAGAGTCGTGGGCTCCCAAACTGACCTCATTAGATGCAATAAGGATGACAGCATGGAAAGACTGGGGACTGCCGTGACGGTTTTTACCACCAAACCTGAGAACATCCAGGAGAAGTTCGCTGCGGTTGTGAACACTCAGTCTACGCTCTATGAGTGCAAATTGGATAACATCGGGGGGAGGCTGGATAACATCGGGGGAGGCTGGATAACATCGGGGGAGGCTCGCGGCTCTCCAGCGAGAGATAATGAGAGAGACCAGTGATGGACGTTAGATCAACTGTAAAATTTGACATGCAGTTGGTCGCACTAAAGAAAGGAAACCATCATTATTTCATTCGGCTGCCACATCGGCGCCAGCTGGGATCTCAAGGCTGGAGCTGAAACATAACAACAATTTCTCCCCTGATAACAAACTGTGTTTAGACTCTTTGTTCCAACGCCTTCGTACGCTTATCTCCAA
>VUQR01027598.1:0-11617 GCA_015108515.1 Hemichromis elongatus
AAGAGCAAATGTCTCCACTGAGATCGCTGAACGACCTGTTGCTGTGCGAGTCTGTGTTTAAATGATACGTGTGTGTGCTCATGCTTGTATTTGCCCGCTCGCCTTCAGGTTTGCTGACCTTTGTCAACTGCGCTTATGTCAAGTGGGGCACCCGAGTCCAGGACTTCTTCACCTACGCCAAAGTTATTGCTCTCATCGCCGTCATCATCACCGGCCTGGTGAAGATCGGACAAGGTGCTCAAACACATCAGTGACTCTCTTGCATTTTTTCTTTAGGGGTCTCTATCATCCTCCTCTGTCACATCAACACTCTGCATGTCCTCCTTCACCACATCCACGAATCCTTTCTGAGGTCTCGCTCTTTTCCTCCTGTCTGGCACTCCACCTTTAACATCTTTTGTGTCTCAGATATCCACTATCCCTCTTCTGCACGTGTGCAAACCATCTGATCATTACTGATCCTTTCCATAAAAATCTTATCAGCTGTGATGACTAAAATAAAACTGTTAAAGAACAATCAGATAAGACTGTTATGCGGAGGGTAGGAGTTTAACTAGGTTAACTACATGATGCTCACACTGTGCCATGCTGTTACTTCTTTCCAGGTCACACTCAGAACTTCGAGGGGCTATTTGATGGCTCAACTCAAGACCCAGGAGCCATCGCTCTGGCTCTGTATTCGGCTCTGTTCTCCTACTCTGGGTGGGACACCCTCAACTTTGTCACAGAGGAGATCAAGAACCCAGAGACGTGAGTTAATACGCATGATATCACGTAAATGATTTGCCACTATGAGCATTAAATCATCCTATCATATGGGAATTTAATTACTTTGGTTTTATATTTCTTATTTCATAGCTAGACAACAGTATGGAAGCTCATTTATGCCAATTATAAAACATTTTTGTCATACATAAGACAAAATATTAAGTTATTATCTCAAAATTTGGACTCAAATTTCTTAGTAAGTTAAAAATTTTGGATACCTAACATTACTTTTTTTTCTTCTTCCAGTGATGGTAATGGGATTTTTAGACTTGAGACATTAACAAATAGGTGCAAATGTTGGCAGCTTTTTTTCTCTTTACATCGGATACCCTTTTTAACGCAACCCCAAACTGATTTGTGTCACTGTGTCCCAAATATATAGCCTCTAATGGCCAGCAGGGGGCGACTCATCTGGTTTCTCAAAGAAGAGAAAACTACACTTTTGGCTTCCCTGCTCTGCTACCTTATTATTAATATTTAAGCTCATGAGTTCATGCTTTTAATGGCTAGTTTCAAGTCTTATAATAAAAACTAACATCTTTATTTTAAAAACTGTGTTCCCATTTTAGAGTCAAATGGCCAGACTAGAAGACTAGAAGACTAGCTATATTCACAATTAAGTCTTTAATTGTGAAAATTAAGCATTTTAAACATACAATAATAAGTCTATGAGCAGAGCTGAGGATTTTTCCTGAAGCATGTGGATAAAGTTCAGAATTAGTGCTTTAAAATCAAAGAAAATGATCAGCACACTCCTGCTGGACTGAACAAAACACAGAGATGAAAAGCAAAGAGATGGATAATGGGAGGAGAGGCTCTAAAGTATTCTCATGTGTGTGTTTCAGGCTTATTCTTTGATTCACACAGTCAAATGCTGATCACATAAAAGCAAGGCCACACATGTGATTAGATCAAAAGCCTTTCCCAGAGTTCACAGACAGATTAAGTGACAAACACCCGCTCCTTATCAGTTAATATCCTCTTGACTCAGAGACTTCTGACAAAACTCTCTTTAAGAATCCGTCTGATCTCTATTGCTGCCCTCTGCTGTCTCTGTCTCTGAACTACAGAAACCTGCCTCTGGCCATCGCTATTTCCATGCCCATCGTGACTGTGATCTACATTCTCACCAACGTGGCCTACTACACCATCCTCCCCATCAATGCAATCTTAGACAGTGATGCTGTGGCTGTGGTAAGTTCCTCCGATCCATACTGACTGGTGTAGGCTTCACATGTACGAGGTGTAGCTTTTGCTGAAGAGTTTTTTTCCTCTGCAGACATTTGCAGATCAGGTGTTTGGTGTGATGAACTGGACCATTCCTCTGGCTGTGGCTCTTTCCTGCTTTGGAGGACTTAATGCCTCCATCCTGGCTGCCTCCAGGTAAATCTGTCTTTCTTTAAGAAAACTTTGCGAGGTCATTAAAACCAGTCATAATAAACCGATACTCATCATCACTTTATTTTGTGTCTCGAAAGGCTGTTCTTCGTGGGCTCCAGGGAGGGCCACCTCCCCGACTTCCTGTGCATGATCCACGTCCACCGTTACACTCCCATCCCCGCCCTGCTCTTCAACGTCAGTTGCCTTTTCTTCTTTGTTATCTAATTGCTTTAATATAGCGCCATGCTTTTCTTGCCCTCACCCTTACTCACCACGATTCCCGTACTTTCCTGCAGGGCGTCATGGCTCTCATATACCTCTGTGTAGAAGATGTATTCAGGCTGATCAACTACTACAGCTTCAGCTACTGGTTCTTCGTTGGTTTGTCAATCCTGGGGCAACTGTATCTGCGATGGAAGCAGCCGGACAGAAAGAGGCCTTTAAAGGTATTTAAGTTAAATGTTTCAGATGTATGTGCAGTTGTTACCTGTAACCAGACAATAGTAGACTGATGGTGCTGCTGAGACAGAAAAGTGAAGCCAGTGTAACAATATAAAATCTCCGCTTTTTATCTCAAAAATCTTCACTGCAGCTCAGGAAAGAACTACAGTAGTGAAACACTCAGGAATCCGAGTAACTCCTGAACTCATCATCTAATCTTTGAACTGCAGACAGGTCACTGTGCATTCACAGGCTGTATAACAAAAAGGTGGAGGCAGCTTCCAGGTTAGAAAAGCAACGCAGGCGTGAAAGTCTTTAAACCTGCATTCTTTCTACTTACCAGCAGGGGGCGACTCCGTTGGTCGGGCTGATTATATTGATGTCTGTGAAAAACCTGTGGTTCTTCACTCTCAATTTATGTCCTCAGTAAACTCTTTCTCGATGGGTCTGAGACCTTAATCGCTCGTTTTGATTCCTATTAAAAACAACACGATGTGCATTTTGTAATTGGTGACCCTGTATTCAGTACAGCAGTCGATAAACTGGAACAGGCTTCATGATCCAGCACATTTCTCCTTGTCATGCTGGTCTACCACCTTTCTGAGGCGGTAATTCATCCCATCATCTCACCCGGGTTCCTCTCTCTCTTCACCCCACAGCTCAGTTTGTTCTACCCCATCGTTTTCTGTATCCTCACCGTCTTCCTGGTGGTGGTTCCTCTGTACAGCGACACCATCAACTCCCTGATCGGCATCGGCATCGCCCTGTCGGGAGTGCCCGTCTACTTCCTCTGCTGCTACACCCCGGCTCACAAAAGGCCGCTGTGGCTGCGAAGGTTCATCGGTAAGATTTGGAAGAATACAGACGTTTTTCTGCATTATTCTGATCATCAAAGTGCGAATGCTTTACCTAAATCCTGCGTTCTAACCTCCTTCCCGTCTCTTTTAGCTAAATGTGGCAGGGGGATTCAGAAAGTGTGCTTCTCTGTCCTGACTGAGATGGACATCGACAAGCTCGAGTAGAGATGCTCTTTTTAACGCCCTGCTGGCAGCTGGTGACGCACAAACAACAGACTCTCAGCTCAGCCTGCATCTTCGTCAGTCGCCGCTGCCACAAGACCTCAGTGGACCAAACATTTGGGCTCAAAGCGGGATCCAGTTCTTAGACCCGTCAGCCTCCACCCGGTTAAAGAAAGTGTTAATGACGCTGCTCATTGGCGGCATTTCCCCGAAGCCAAGCGCGACTTCCAAGAGAACTTTTCGTTGCACTCCTGAAGAAATCAGAACAGTATTTAATTATGTCAACACGAGTAGTTTGTTTGAAAAAACCTAAACGCAAAACCTTTTTGATTTTACTTGAAGGTGGCAAGTTGTTGTTAAAATCCTTCCAGCGGGCTGCATCTTTGGAACGGAGAGCGCTGCTGACGGGTTTTTATCACCGTTTGCACGAAGACACAGAACAGACTCGACTGTGACTCCACGCTCACTCAGGTGGATGAACGTTCGTGCAGTTTTATAATGTCAGAGACTACTGAAGGGCTATTTTTAAACAAGTGTGAAACAGTTTGAAAAAGTTGAGCTGCAAACATGTATTTATAATAAAATTACTTGTTGACAACATGAAGACACTCGTTTATTTTGTTGAAATAAGCAGACATATAACACGAGGTTGTGTTGAGGCAGTTTACGTTTTTATTAGAACACATATTCATACCCCTAAACCCTCCCGACCTCTCTCCTATCCATAAATATGTACACAATTAATCTTTACTGTGACGCTGACAGGTGGTCGGATTTATCCAATACTGTCCCTCCATGGTCTCGCCTTGCTTCCAGCAGACTTGTCTTTAGCTGATGCTGCCGCAATGGGAGGTTTCTGCTCTAGAGGATTATGGGTAAAAGTCTGTCTCAGTGGACCTGCAGGGAGAAATGACATGGGAAAAGCTATGATAACATCAAGTGCTAAAAGCATATCACCCGATCAGCAATAAATCAAACAGCTTCACTGAGTGTTTAGGAGGTGTAAAGAGAAACACACACGAGGAGTCTCCTCCTGCCTGTGACCTAAAAATTAATCTCAGTAACCATCTTGAGGAAAGAGAGGAGGTTTGCTGGAACAGCCACAATCCCGGACGCGCAGGTGTATCCTGTCCTTAGAGTGTTTTTATGCTTGATGTTTGCAGAAGTGAATACACCAGAGAAAGGACGCTACAGTGATGATCAACTGCATGATCAAACTCTCCTTCCCTCTCGTGTGTGGTGAATAAAAACAGTTCCTGTGCACTGCTGCCATTGTGACTCCTGATGTTTATTAAGTTGTCATGAGCACTTTGTTGCCTCTGCTCCACCTTCTTCATGTCTCTTCATCGCCTCCTCCAATCATATCTCTCATGAAAGGGAGTAAGATGTGAGGAGAGGAGGCGAGGAAGGGAACTAAGGATGCACAGAGAAATGAGACGAGGTGCTAATATGTGAAATATCTGCAGTGAAATATAAGCACCACACCACTAAAAATCAGAAAATGTTTGCCAAAAACCATCTTTTCCACAACAAGCAGACCTTTGATTTTTGAATAGAAAATGTCCATGTTAGTATTTATTAATATATTACCTAAAATATCATTTTACTGCTCAGTTTACAAACCATCCATCAGTAAGGTGCTCACTGGATCAGAGTACTCTTAAAAACTGCAGGTTTCTGACTGAAAAAAAAATGTATTTAACTGTTCAAAGCAGAGTTATTTACCTAAGAAAAACATTTTTGTGATGCTTTTTTATACTTCACAATACTTTATTAAAACCTGTCATTTTTAAGATGCAGTAAATTCCTTATGAAGCAGGTAGTACTGAAGGAGCCACTGAATAACTGCCCGTACAATTCCCATGCTCTGTTATGTAGGGTAAGGGCACATGCTCTTGGCTGTGTGTGCTTCAGATGTGTACAATTTCCTTTCTTTAAAAAAACAAAAAAAACAAAACAATAATAAAACCAAACCCTGACAGGGACCAAAGTGTCTCTGTGGATCAGCTGCAGACTGGGACTGACCTTTGGCGGCGAGGTCCAGATGATTTTTTATTCTTCGCTCCCGCTCTTCCAGCTGATGGGCCAGCTGAGCGTTCTTCCAACCTGAGGACCAAACCAGTTCCAACACGGAAACAATCAGAGTCGAAATAAAATGCTTTTTGTTGAGTAAATCAAACTATAACTGTGACGCTGACCCTTTTTCATGCTTTCGATCAATCCGTCGCTCTGCGGCAGAGCGGAGGCCGGGTGCTTGATCCTTTCAGGGATCTTTAACTTCTTTCTGATTAAGGGGTGTCTGAGCAGAGCCACTTGACACAGGGAGAAGCAGTTTGAGGTCAGCCAGTAGGTAAAGACTGCCTGAAGTTTGTACAAAGAAAAAAAAAAAAAAGAAGGGATTTCAGTGATTTTTTTTGTTACAAGAACAATAACAGATGTGAGCAAATGATTCACTGACCGTGGGGAAGTTGATGGTAAGAGGGAAGATGACTAAAGGCATGATCCTGAACACCGTCTTCATAGCTCGCAGGTTGGGGTTGTCAATCCCAGACTCTGCACCCAGCTGAGGAAAAAAAGATGGTGATGAACTGGCTCAGTAATTTTTTTTACCATCACTCTCTTTGTAGCTTTTTTTCTTTTGGGGAAATAAGAGATCCGAGTTCACCTCCAGGATGAAGAACATGGTTCCAGTGACGGCCAAAGGCAGAATATAGAAAGGATCAGATGCTGTCAGGTCTGCAAACCACAGCATGCCTCCTGTCTGCATGCTGGGCACCGGCAGATAGGCCATCTTTCTCAGGGCGATGAAGAAGGAGATGAAGACTGGAGTCTGAGGGTTGTGGGTAGATGAGTGAGGTCAGAGAGAAAAATGGAAAAAACAAAGCTCCAGCAAAACAATCGTAAACACGTTGAAACAAAAAAGCAAATATGATGACAAAAACTAGCATCCATGCAAAGGCACACACACACTCATCACTAATTAAAACAGCCAAGAATAGTTTCTCTTTGGATGTAGCTGCTCCCCTGCACCAAACACGCCTTTATTTTGAAGGATGCAGAGGCGTGATGGATCTGTGCGTGTCAGTGTGGCAGGTCTTGGCTTTCAGTAACACTGTTGATCTCCAGGCGCATCTTCCATCATCACATACTATACATACATACGTTCACAAGAATTGTAAAATAGCATCGAGCTCATTAGCTGACTCAGCTGTTGTGTTTGGTTGCAGACATGGTTGTGTTTGTGACGTCTAAACACTTTCAACAAAACCTGTTATGCAGCTTTCCTTTGTTAGCAAAAGGCTACATACCAAAATCATTTTCAGTTTTTGTGGACAAAAAAAAAAAAGAATTCCTCAATAAAAACTAGAACACCAGTGACGTATCAGGTCATCCAGTGTGCAGTTTGGGTGTAAGCCAAGGATCACAATTGATCTTCTTAAAAGTGTCAAGACAACAAAGCTGGGAATAACTGACCTGCACCAAAGGAATCAGGAAGCCGCGGAGAGGATTCACGTCGTGCTTCTTCTGGAACAGGTTCAGGTCAGAGTACGCTTTGGAAACTGTGACAGAAGCGGAGAAAGCAGCAGCAGCTCAGAATCAGCTGAACGTCTAAAGTGTGAATATAAAACCGTGAAGGAAGAGGAGAGAACATTTACATTCAAATTTGTTTCCGCTCTGTTTGGCCTCGTTCATCCTGTTGGTCAGTTTGGTCATCTCGGGCAGTACGTTGTTCAGCTTGGCCGCCTCTCGCTGGCCCTTCACTATGACGGGAAACACAGCCAAGCGAGCCAACACGGTCGCTGCAGGAAGGAAACCAGAGGATGAGAATAGGCACAGGAAATTAAAAACAAGTGGTGTTTCTTAAAGAAAACTCCAGGAAAATATAAACACAGATATCTATTCAGCCTGTGTTTGGGTGGCCCAGAGTGACACACTGATACTGACAGATAATAAGTGTTAAGGCATGCTTACCCACAACAATGGCTCCCCACCAGGGCAAACCCAGATCCATGTGAATGAACTCTAATATGTTCTGGATCAGACCCACTGGCGTGTGACCAGCTAGTCCGAGCTCTGCTAACCGGGGCTCTCCAGCAACGGCCTGCAGGACCTCCACTGCAGTCGGTGCCGCATCAGCGACCTGCTCAAAGACTGGCTGTGTTAAAACAGGAGCGGGGTCAGGAGACACGAGAGGAAGAGCAGAGCTCTCTGCTGCTGGTACCGCACTGGAAACCGTCCCACCTGGGATCTGAAATTATTAAAAACATCACACTTACACTTCTTCTTCTTTTTTTTTTACACTTCTTCTTCTTTTATTTTATTAAGTTATTATACTCTGTTGTGTTGTTTGTGTTGCGCTGTGATGTGTCTTATCGTGTTGTGTCGTGTTATATGAGGTGCCGACGTGGGACAGTTTTCCAATTTCGTTGTACTGTTGTACTATGTATGGCTGTGCAATGACAATAAAGACTTATCTTATCTTACAAAAGCACCAAATGATTGAAGTGATCCCGTAGCTGAGGGATGAGGAAGATTTAGTTTGGATTCAGACTCACCTGTTCAGCGATTGGCTGTGTGACGGACTCCAGGACTGGAGAACTGTTTAAAGTTTCTATTACCGGAGCTGCAATGGATCCATCGTCAGGCGGGATCTGTAAATGTCAAGATAAACTCTGCACATCAGTTAAGTAGAAGTGAAATAATGTAACCTAACAGGAGACTGAGTCCAATTTCAGTGTTTTTATAATATGGATCCAGTTGACTAAAGTACTTAAAAATACAACAGGTCTTAATGTGGTACTGCTTAGAATCTGATTCACCAAATGTATTGTGGAAAAGATAAACTAAAAGAGGAAATCAGGCAAATTTAAACTGACTAAGGTTTTTGATAAATCTGTTAACATTAGAAAGCATGGAGCTAGAAAAAGCTTGAGAAAGTATTTATAAGTCAAACTCACCACACCCGCATCAACATGTAGAAAATCTAGAAGTTAAAGAATGGCAGTGATCCAACTATAGTGACTACATGACCTGCATGGAGACCCACCTGCGAGCCGTTGTGTCTGACTGCCACGGCGTTCACCCAGAGGAACTTGCCATGATGTCTGCGGCCAAGCAGAGCCCTGGTGGCAGGGCTGCGGCACTCAAACACTGTGTGAAGATGGGACCTCTGGATTAACCGCTGTGCAGACAAAAAGAGGACAAAGACCCGTCAGTCTGATACACTAACTGCATAATAACCATTATTCAATACAGAGAAGAAGCACCAGAAAAGTGACAAATGAATAAGGATATTATTAATCCTTAAAATCATTTATTAAGCATTTACCAAGCAAGAAAATGCCCTTACAATTTTAGGAGGACTTTCTGTTTCTTATTTTGTTTTTTTGTTTTAGTGAAGACTAATTACAAAAAGTTGTTTTTTTTCAGTTGAGGAAACAGTTCTGCAACACAAAATAATATTGTTTTAGAGTTGCTTTCTAGTTTGGCTGCACTTTTAATTATCACAACATAAAATGCAGTTAAAGTATACTTTTGGTGAAGATAGAATATCATATGTTATATTTTTTTGGTAATTTTTTTCTTTACGTTTACGACAGCATCAATAACATATTGATAATAACACAATAATAACTGCAGTAGTATTATGATGAACAACTATATGACTAATATAACTCTTTGGCCACATAAACTAATGCAGATGCGACAAATCTTTGCATATGCATGCTTTGCTTTTGGAAAATTCAAATATATTCTTTTAGAGCCAAAACACATTTAGCTCAAGCTAAACCTATACTGACCTCTAGAGGTGATTCCTGCAGGACATGGGCTAGACAAATTAGGAAGAGTTTAATTGAGATTTATCTAATTTTATAAAAAAAAACCTCTACAGACCTTTAATTAAAAGAGAAAATCTGTAGTGGTTCCTTATAGACTAGCAGCCTCTGGCAGACTGGAAGTCACACCGATGTAGCATTACGTAGTTTTATTAACAACAAACAAACTTCTGTCAAATCCGTATTTCAGTGTTTCTAGCTGACCTGTCGGTGCTACCTGATTTAAATCCCGCTGGTTTTAAAGTTACACTGAACAGCAGGGCGTCCTGTCTTTCTTGTCTTTGCCGGAGAGCCTGTTACTGTCAAAGTCACACAGGAGGCATGATGCTAGCCGGCTAGCTAGCTGGCCGTGGAGAAAAAGCCATTTGTGTCTTGGCTTCAGAAGAACAGCCAAAGTGCCGAACACGAAACGGTGAAGAAGACCTACGTGGTTCCAGATGTCCGAGAGAGGATGGCTGCCTCGGCTCGGTTTGCCTGTCTGTCTTAGGAAACATCTTGTTAAGCAGCCAGGAGTCAACCCGCTCCTGATGGCAGCCATATTGACACTACAGACAACCTGCTATGGAAAGCGAGAAGGGTCAATTCTTTTAAGTCAGCAAGTTTCGCACATATGTAAAAACACGATGTTCGTTATTTCTACCAAGGAAGTTTGTTTATTTGCATAATTACATTAAAAAAAAGGTCAGAAGTCTATGATCCAGGATTAGCTGGAAAGGTGAAACACTAAAAAAATCTTGTCTTGAGCTATATTTTGATCATTAAAAATGCACTGATATAAAATGTAATATGACTATAATAATGAAATGTTGATGAATAAATGAAACAAATAAATGTTTTTTTTCATACATCCTATAGAATCCAAAACAGTGACAACAACCAAAAAACAAACAAACAAACAAAAAATTCTCAAAATTGATATTTAAATAACATTTAAGTTAACACTAGGTGGCACACTTTACCAATGTAAGCAATGTAGCAAAAATGCATTGACTAAACGGCAAAACTGACTAAGTTTTAATTGATCATCAGCACTTTAAACACTTTCCAAAAAATAAAAAAAAAATTCCTTGGAAAACTGTGTCTCTGAAATGACATTTAATTGTCACAAAGTTTGGTTACTTGTTCCTTCATGTCTTGTTGAACTGTTTTAAAAGCAATTTGCCAGACTTAATGATATTATTACCATATTAAATAAAACATTTAAATATAAATTTAGAACTATGAAATCACACAAGTTACTCCACAAACAAGACAATGAATCCATAGTTGTGATCTAGTCAGGATGCAGTGGTAAAAAAGAGAATCTGCCCTCTGTCACTTTCAAGGTTTTATGCATCTGGACATATTAAAAATAATCATGCCTTAAAATTAGGTAAATACAGCCTCGGATGAACAAGAAAAGATGACATTTTATGGCATGTCATTATTTAGTTGTCAAAAATTAAGGCAAAATGCAGAAACAGTGAGTGAAAAACTAAGTACACACCACTACGTCCATGATAAAAGCTCTGTGAGTTTGCTGGTTTGGAGTCTCACCTGTCTTCTTAAAAAAAAAGAAGCAATTGTTTCTGCCCATCAGTCTGCAAAGCTCATTTCCAAACAATTTGAGGTCCATAAAACCCCCCAAGAGCTTCGTCTCTCTAAGGGCCTAAGTTAGCATGTTAAATGTTAATTTGATGACAGTAAAATAAAAAAAAACGCATGAACAAGTTTGGCTTTTCAGGGAAAACTCTTGTCTCTTTTAGAAGAAACTAGCAGAAAACTATTCCTGGGTGAAAATATGGAATATGAGATAGTGCGACACAAAGCTGTATATTTTTACCAAATAAACTCAGAAAAAAATAAATAAAAATGTATCCTCAGGGAGAGATTCGAGATGATCAGCTCCAGGAAAAGGAAGAGGTGAACACAGAAGAGACGAAAAAACTAAGAGAGGATGCGAATGCAGGTGAGTTTAAGTCTTTTATACTGAAACACTTACTGGACAAAAAAATAAATAAATAAAACTAAATCACTGCATACAGCAGGAATTATAAAGCTGTAAGTGTCACAGAAAAGGAACATCTTAAAACCATATCACCATGTGGCCCAGACTACATTATACACTCAGACACCACTTTATTAGGCACACCTGCTCTTAAAGGTGGATTTCTAAACAGCCAAGGATGTAAC
>VUQR01027601.1:0-12361 GCA_015108515.1 Hemichromis elongatus
TCCACTATCTTGACAGAGGTCTTGGAAACGCCTCAACTTTTTGTGAATCTGTGGAAAACTGTGAACCACGTCTTCATCCAGGGAATCGTTGCATCTCATCTCCATTTCTTTGATGTTTTCTAGAGCATTCTCAGCTTTCCTCAGTAACCCGACACAAATCTCTTTCTTCATCTCTTCAGCATTTGGCTCCAGTTTCTTCAGAGGTGTCAGCCACACTTTAACAGGAACTGCTTTCTCTCCATTTCCTCCAAGGATCTTTGGGAGCTGTGAGTAGGTCTTCACTGCGTCTTCAAATGTTGAAGGGTTGCTGTCAAGAATGAAGTCTCCATAGAATTTGCAGGTGAATTTATCAGTCACGGCTTTTTCTTCATTACTCAGCTTAATTCAAACTTTAGCCTCGAACGATGGAATCGTCTTAATGGCAGCCCACATGCCGGCCTCGATGTTCTGAACACTGCTGCTCTCCAGCTTCTCGCTGTCAAACACAAAGAAAGCATTTGCCCCATAAAGGATGCCGGTGACCACGTGTGTTGCGTGGCTTTCCTTGATGACGTCTTGTATCTGTGAGGTCTTTGCTTCAAGGTGATCCATTGTCAGTCGTAGCTTTGAACTGAAGCGTCACTCTGCTCTGGTTCTTGAACTTCTTGTTGTCATTCAGATAGCTGGCAGATCCTCCAACCTCAATCAGTCCCCGCAGGAAACTGGCTTTGAGAGAAGCACTGACCTCCAGCAGAGAAGACTTGGTCTCTATGTCTGATGCAGTAATCTGATATGCGCTGGTGGTCTGACTCTGCCTAGTGCTGCTCTTCTTAATTGCTGATTTGTCCCACAGTGAGAAATCTGCAGAAGATATTTAAGAAATAACAACGTGTAAGCAGAGGAAAGGTTTTAAAGACGTTCAGAAGAACAGAAAACTCCACTACCCTGCTGTACTTGGAGCTTTTTTTTCCTGATTTGTTTTTTAATTCAGATAAAATCATTTTAACATGCAAATGCTGAACATGTTATTGTGTCTGTTATTAGACTCAGCTGGCTTCTGTCAAAATGTAAAAGAGCCCACCCACCACTTTAATCACACTCTAGATCTTGTTTTAACATTTGGCATAGAAACTAAACTAAAAGTCCAAGGGTAATATTCTCATGGGCCTCGGGTCCAAGCTGTATATTAGCTCAAATTCATATGAACCTGTGCCACACTTCACGTAACTCTGACTATGAAACACAAAGTGATTCTGTTCATCTGGACGTTTTCAGTCTCAGCTGACTGCAGGTTTCCATAATCTTATAAACAGGACATTTGCATAATGACTGAAACTAGCAGCACGGTAGGAACAACGGGCTGGGGGGTCAGTTCCTGGATCATCACTGATCAATAACCATGAGTCCCATTCACAGAGAGCTGGGCAATGGCTCCAATCACAGCACTGTAAGATGGTGCCAAACATTTAACCAGAGGATGTTTGGTTTCCCTCATGTTAAAATCCTTGCAAACCTCCTGGTCCTTAACAGCGTACACTATGTTACTGTGTTTGTGTCGGGGACCCGATCCTTGGGGTGGACCAGTTGTGGTTATCCCAGCTGGACAATCGTCAAAGCTGGGAACCTAAAGAAAGCTCCAGGTGATCCAGGAGGACAACCGCTGCGCAGTGAGCCCGTATGTGTCAGGAGTATCGGAACAGCTGAGACACATTTTTTTAAACACTGCGTCTCTGTGGCTTTTAAACCCCAAAACACGCTGCGCCAAAGATTGGTCCAGCCCAGCGATCGGGTCTGTTAGCGCAGAACATGTGAAAGCAAGATGGTCGTGTTCGGACCTGCAGCCTGGCACATAATGTAAATGTTGAAAACGATTCTGTGACACAACAGCAGGGAACTACGTCCTTAATGATGAGGCATGTGCAGGGCCTACCCGTGTTCAGTCTATCCTTTCTTACGTCGTACAACATCCCCAAAGCAAAAGGACGGCCGAGGGCGGCGACCTCTACCTGACCTGAGGCCATGTCTCCAACCTGAGAGAAGACCCAGCATGTGTCAAACCAACAGGAAACACATTTTAAGCTTTTACCCCAAACCAGTATGAAACCAAAGGTGCTCCGACACTTCTTAAAGCGCTCAACCTTCTCTTCAAACTCTGATCCCGAAAATAAAGAAATGAAACCTGTTCTGTAATCATGCTGAACTTTGGCCTCCTGTGGTTAGATCTCATCTGAATCATTGCACAGAGTGATGATATTTCAACGAGTGTAAATCTGCAGACTGGAAGAAGTCAGAGTACACTGTTTAGGATTCCCCCCAAAGGTGACCGATGAATAATTTGAAATTGGGACACTGAGACTTTGGTTCCGAGAAAGAGTTTTAGTTGTTTTCTTAGCAATGCAAAGGAAATCTGAAAGTCAATGTTGGAAAAATATTAAAAATGAAATCTCAGTTACATTCGTTATAAAAATGTAACAGAATGATTTAAAGTCCTCAAAGTGTGATTACCTGGTGAAGGTGTGCAGTCCTGCGTCGGCTGAAGGTCTGCTTTTTTTTTTAGCTCACAGCTGCAGCTTACAGTCCACAGACACGCGCTTATTTAATAGGCTGATGAGTAACTCCTCCCCCTGAGTGGCGTTCTAGGAAGTGAGAAACTTTTCCCAGCAGAGAGATAAAAACTTTCTCGCTTACTAAAAAATGAGCTGGAAACAGACAGTGAAGCGGTGTTTCTCTAACACGTCCTGATGCAGGGTTCATGGTACGACAGACGCCTGCTGAAGAGCCTCGCTGACCCACAGGGACAAACACCTCCTGATAACTCTGATACAAACACTGATCAGAACAGTAATGATTACTGATCACTCCAACATTAGTTACTCTTTTTGTGATCCCTCAGGTTCTGAACCATCAAAGTAACTGATTACTTCAGCATCCCTTTGTGTCCCTGTAAGTAATGTTTTCATTATAATCAGTAATTCTTCGGTAGTTGTTCATTATGTATGTTTACATGTGTGCAAAGTTAAACTTACATCAGTTTAATAAGTTGAGTATTTACAAAATGCTTCAGTTAATACTGAGACTATAGTCTAAGATGGGTTTTAAAGAAGCGACAAACTGACAGTAAAGTCAAAGTTTTTAAACGTCAACAGGTCTGAGCTTCTGGTGGTGGTAAAGGTCAGACTACAGTGGAACGGCTCCTCCTGCTGGTGCACAAACTTTATTACTTTATTAACATTTTATATTAAAACGCAAAAATCAGAAATAACTATAAACCCAGCTGTTCTGAGCTCAGCAGATAAAAAGCTTATTTCCAGCACATCATTGCCATGCAGGTCATGTTTGACCTGAAACTTTCACTAATATTTTGTCTGAATTTAACCCAAAGCACAACACTGTCACATCACTGAGGTGACCTTTGACCGCGCCCACGACATTTGTACTCTCCTTGAGTCGGGGTAAGGGTTGCTGTTGTTGTATTTTTGCTCCTGTGTTTTCATCGTATTCTAAAAATGTTTCAGTAGTGAAGTAAAAATGATTTTTAATCTGTCATTTGAAGCATTATTCTGGTGTTTATTGAACTTTCTGGCCTTACAGGCTGCAGCTTTGTTCAAGCATCGGCTCTACTCCCAGATAAATGCAGATACCTGCAAACACGTTCTACATATCGAGCTGAAACGTCAAACTGGGTTTTGTCACCACCTGTTTGTTTTGTTGCATGAATATCTGTAAATGTGTGATCAGGGTTCTGTTTCCAGGAGCTGCAGCACAGAAACATCTCCGTACGTGGAAACGTTGCACTGACTGTAAGTGTAAATGCTGCTCTGCCACGTAAATCAGATAAAAGAAAACGCCTCATGTGAACCCTTCATTGGTTCATTCAAATTTAACTTGACATTGGATTTTGTTGACATAATTTAAATTTGTGCCCAGCTGTTTTTTGCATCCATATCTATAAAGCTTGCATGAGAACGTTTGTTTCCAGGAGCCGCTGCACACATGGAAACAACAGAAGGTGGCATCACGTTCCTGCTCGGCCTTATTTATGATTCCTGTTTTGAGAGGATCGGTGGAGGTCACCCAGGTTACAAAACTTATACAACTGCTATATGTGACCAACACATAACTCATTTACTGAACTGTTACCATCTGGGTTTTCTTAGCTGCTTCAAACCATGAGGTGGGAGGTGGGTACACCTGGAACACAGACACAAACATGTACTCGCTCTAACAAGGAGGCCGTCCTCTTAAATAACAGAGCGAGTGTCCTGGAGACGCGCTGGACTCTGTGCCAGGGTAGGGGGTGTGGTTACGAAGGCTTATGTTAGTGATTTGTTTATAGCATGCTTTAGAAATATGTACATGTTTGTTATGTGTTCTCGTGTTATTGTATGTTTGTTTGTGTGGAGGGTGATGTGTTCATTTTGATTGGCCCCATACACGGTTTATTCCAGGTGCTCACCTGAACAGGTAAACTATAAAAGGAAGCCGTTTTGATTTTAGTTGGTTGCTATTTTTGCTGTGTGAACAGATGCATTCTTTAATAAAAGTCCATGGATAATTTTAGTCCAGTCTCACATCATATCACTGGAAGTGACCCATGACCGCCGGCCAGCTGACACTGGGCATTAACTCTGCCACCTCAGACTGACGGGCTGCTGGAGCGGCGGTCCTGGACAGACTGGCATAGACACTCTCCGTGACTACAGGCCTATAGATCACATCTGGATGGGGCCTCAGGACATCAGAAACTGTCGACCCCCTCCCTCAACTCCCACCATAGACGAGGAGGCCATCGCCCGTCACAGAGCGCTGCAGGAGGATGCTCTTCGCGGACCACAGCTCAGTGTTCTACACCATAACCCCAGACAGACCCCACATCACTGTCAGAATGCCGATGACACCACCATGGCTGCTCCATCACAGGTCCATCATCTTGTTCATAGTTTTACCTCCTCGCTACGTACGACTCTGGATACTGTAGCTCCTGTGAAATTCAAGGCCTCAAACCAGAAGTACTTGACTCCGTGGTATAATTCTCAAACACGTAGCCTAAAGCAGATAACGCGTAAGCTGGAGAGGAAATGGCGTGTCACAAATGTAGAAGATCATCATTTAGCCTGGAGAAATAGTTTGCTGCTTTATAAGAAAGCCCTCCGTAAAGCTCCGTCTCATATTCAGTCAGTCATGTCTCAGGGTCACGCCCGTGTCTCTGTGCATAAGTCATGTTTTACGTTAACAGGCTTGCATCCCGTGTTAGTGTGTTTCCGTCTAGTTCCTCTGCTTGTTGTCGCGTCGTGCTCCTCTCCATGTGCTGTGAAAGTTTCTTCATGTTTTCGGTTTCCTAGTTCTTTAGTGTTTGAGTTTTCTAGTTTCCCAGATTAAGAATCATGTTTCCGGTTTCGTATTCTATGTCAGAGTGTTTATTAAGCTGCCGTTTGGAGATTAATCTTTCGCTCGGGTCCTCATCTTGCCTGCCGCACAGCACCAATCCATCACACATACAAGGTTAAATAATCAGGCCTCATTTGATCTTAATGACCTCATAGTACCGTATCACCCCACTAGAGCACGTCGCTCTCACACTTGTAACAACTTTACCCGTTAAGGACCAGATGATTGTGATTACGTGCTGATATATTAAAGCTTAGACGCGTCAGACGGTGTATCTTCTTTTTACTGTGACTGTACATGAAGTAAAATAAAGTCATTTGTTGGTGTCTGTTCTGATTGGTTGCGGTTGTACGTAGGTTCATTCTGTGCAGAAACAAGGCCGTAAAGAGACCTCTGAGGAGTTCAGGTGGCTTCGGTTCCTCTGCTGCCCCCTGCTGTTCAAACAGTCCGTGACTGTCCTCAAAAAATAAAAAAATGAAATACATTTTTTAAAAAATTTGATTTATATTTAAAGTTTTTGACTGACAGGAAACATGATGCAGAAAAATAAAGGCTCCAACAAACATGTAGAAACATTCAGCTGTGAAACTCTCAGTCAACTTTAAATAATGAAACACAAAAATGAAACATATTAATACGTTTCAGTCACGGGTCAAATTTATCTGATGCTCCACGAAAGCTCACAAATAATCGAGAACTGCTGACGAGCTGAAAGGGAACTGTTCCCTTGAAACAGGCGGTGGGATAGAAACCAGGAAGGTTAACGGTGCATCTGTTAGTGAAAACATGGAGGTAAGGTTTGTTTTCGGGTTTACAGTTTTTTTTCTCATAATTTGCTTAATTTTTCCCATCAATGTGATTTCTTTGATTTATTATTGATTTTTTTTATAAACGTGTAAATGTTTTATTTCTTTTTGTTTATTTCCACATGTATTTGTTTCTTTCTCCTACGTCTGTGATTTTTTCCTCGTACATTTTTATGTTGCAACTTCCATCAATGCTTCGACTCTACGGCGTAAAGAACTCCTCCGTCAGGACGTCCGGCGTAAAGTTTTAATGGGACGTCAGACCGAGCGACGAGTCTCGATTATCTCAACAGTTTTCCCATCGTTTCCTCAGAGAAAGGCGGAGCCCGCTTCCCGCTCAGCTGTAGCTGTATCCGGGCAGAGGAAGCTTCTGACCCTCTTTGGCCTCGAAGAATGTGTAGGACAGTGTGATGGTGTCCACTCGGGCCATCCGCGGGTCGCTGTCGAACTCGGGGTCGATGTAGAAGAAGACGGGCATGTCCACCTCCTCGTGAGGGTTCAGGCGCTGCTCCTCGAAGCAGAAACACTGCAGACACACGGGAAGAGATCACGTGTTACGCATGTGATAGCGACCGGCTGGGATCACGCGCCAACGCCGCGGCTTCACTTCCTGAGAGGACTCGGAGTTTCTCTGTGTAGCCGCGACACCTCTGGCCCTTATTTTAAAGCAGTGATGAACTTTATGTTTCTAACATTAATGTCAAAGGTCACGTGAAGAGATCGCCATGATTACAAAAATAAGGAGGATGAACTTCATCTCTACAGGATTCTCTGAGCGCCACGGCCCTGTTACTCGTCGCCATGACGTACACCTCTCAATTTCTGTAACGTGGCGGGAATCGTGTTCCACGTTTCCACCTTTCAATGACCAATCAGAGCACGAGCTCAGAGGTACGTCACGGCGGTGCGGCGTTAGCCCCGTGACCTCACAGCAGGAAGGTCGTTCTGAGTTAGGGTGTGAATCTAAGAGTGTGTGTGACTCCTGCGACGCACGGGCCACCTGTACAGGTATGCTCCGCCTCTCGCCCTGTGAGAAATGAGCCTCCTGCTCACCTGTCCAGTAGAGTGTGTGTTGTGCTTCTGATTGATCATGTGACCGACTGCCGATTACCTGGATCTTGTTGAAGTACTGTCCGGCGTCAAAGGGCACCACGTTGTAGGTGGAGATGCCGATGATCGGTTTGTCTGTGGGGTTCTTGGCTCTGTAGAAGGCCAGCGCCGTCTCCCCGGGAACCACCTGAGGACAGAGCGTGTGCGTGAGGAAGAGGAGGAGGAGGAAGTGATGAAGGATGAAGAGCGTCAAGTCTTACGTAGATCTCCGTCTGCTGCGGTCTGAAGTTCCACTGCAAGCTGGCGTGCGTGTCGGCGTTGAACGTCACCTTGATGATGCGCTCCTTCACCGGCGTCATCGTCGCCACCTGCTCCGTGTCGTGTCCGGCCACCGCCGTGCCGCCGAGCCCTGTCGCCTGGCAACGGAAGCTGAGCGTTCACACGAACTCTCAGCAGCTGTGTGTGTGTGTGTGTGTGCGCTGACCTGGCAGTACAGGCGATACAGTGGCACTGCGGCGTACGCTAGGCCAATCATTCCCACGCCGGCAGCGGCGATGTAGGTCAGCGCAGTCTTGTTCCTGGTCCTCCACTCCTCCTCCTGGCTCTGGGTCTTCCTGCTCCGTCCCCGAGCGTGGAGGCGCTGAGGACGCCACCGCCACAGGAAGTTCTTAGCCTGAGAGTGCAGCCCCCGAGCAGCGCCACAGCGAAGCGTCCGGATGCATCGCGTTAACATCGCAGGGGCCTGAGGGCGGCAGAGGGACGGGCCCAGCAGGAGAGGCAGCAACATGGCCGCAGTCAGTCACACCTGAGACTCACCTGCACGACCATCAGAGTGTTAGTGTGGAATAAACAGGAAGACGCGCTCTCGACATGTTTAACTCGTCAGGTCCAAACAACAAGTGAAAACCACAATGAACCAAACTCTATTCAAAAAATGCACGATTTTCTGTCACCAGGCCAAACTGCTCAGAGTTCACAGAATAATTTTAATGTTGGTGACTTTATGTTTACGCATGTCACAGTCTGTAAACTGAGCTTTGATTTTGTATTCACCTGCACTCTGTTTAAAAACTTTACCCAGTAACAAAAGTTCTTAATCTGCTAAAAGTTTATCACATTTTTAAAAGTCACTCTTTAATTCCGCACATTACACACGGTGTTAGTGTGAAAGTGTTAGCAGTACACTGACCTAAACTGCGTTAACCTATCAAACTACATTTGCTAAAAGTCCAATTTTAAGACACTTGTCTTATAAACAAATGAAAAATAAATAAATGTTTAATAAATCGACAGCCTGTAAGAGAAAAGGACACTCTTTAATTCGGCGTATGTGACATTTGATAAGCATTAACTTTTTAAATGTAACCCAGTAGGAAGTATCGATGACCTTCTCGTCCAGCCGATCATCGCAACAGGAAACTGTTTTGGGGGGGTTTCTGCCTTTATTCGGTTTTTCTGACGCATCATTTCTAAGCCGAATTTTCCCACGGACACTGAGCATCATGAAAACGTGTCACTGATCTTGTGCTGGTGTTAATGCGCGTCGTAAAACAGAGCAAAGTCTGAATTTAAGGACTTTCAGTTAGAGGTTTGTAGCTGCTTTAACCACGAAGAGCAGAAACGTTATCGGGGAATCATCAGCTTCTCAGATCTGCACCGAATACATCGGATTTTAAATAAAACGACCTGACACACACACCTGCACCGGGTCACCTGCACACGTCACGTGGCTCTCTCACCTGCTGTTAAACTCTAACTATGGACTAACTCAGAAGCTCAGTGTGAGCTTCACGGTTTTGTTACCTGTGGTGTTTCTTCGACATTCACCTCTGCTCAGTTACCAAACATGTTTTCCGGAAACATTTCAGTGTTACTCACAATGTGGTCCCCTCCGTCCCGTTGCAACAAGCGGAGCGTTCCGTCAGCAAAGTTCCGCTGAGTAACGGATCACGTGACTGGATTTATCCTCTGTTTAATGTTTAACACAAACGTCACTGTAAAAATACCAGGAGTGGTTTGTAGTTTATTGTTTTTCATTAAAAGCACCTAAAAATATTTAATTTGATAAACAAATAAATAAGAAACACAAATCGGCTGCTGGGCTGGAGTCAGCGTTCATCAGCTTTAGCATCGCTCTGGGTTCAAGGCCAGATTAGTGTCCACGCTGTATACGATGCTGCTTGTAGTGCAAGAGGAACCAGGCTAACAGCGCCGTGGAGTCGGATTACTACAGCGTTAACCCAAACATTCAAAGTCATTAAAATACAAAAGTATTTACTAACTTAACTTTAACAAAGTTAAGTTTGTATTACCAACTAGTTCTGCTTATTTTTTAACAACTACTTTGCACATTAAGTGCCTTTTACTTAAAAAATATTATTAATTGTGCTTTTTTAGTCATCTTGGGAAGGTTTGACTTCCTGGGGTCAGGTTTACCCCAAACATAATTAAATTAGTCTGTGTGGACTCAAAATGCAGATTCAACAAGAACAAAGGCTGAGGAGTAACCTACACAGTGCAGGCAGCAAGGAGGCTCAGGACTAAAACAGGCTAACAGGAAGCAGCCTATACACAAAAACAAGCTAGGAGCTACGGATATGAAACTGAGATTACATGAGCTGAAGGGGAACAACAAGAGGAGTCCGTAAACTCCGGAGGCGTGAACATGACTATGTTACAGGGTTCCAAGGATTAATGCTTGGTGCTGATGTGTGCGCAAGTTCAACAGGCACTGGGATGTCAAACTGTAGTACGGTGGTTGATTGCTTCCACGAATCTGTCTCACAGCTTACTTGTTTGGAGGTGGAGGTGCGTGAGGAGGGGAAAGACAAGGCCGAGCTGGTCTGGGTGAAGTAATCTAAAAGTCCAGCAGAGGCAGCAGAGGGACGGCTACACAGAGCGATGCAGCATTGACTGTGATGCTGATTTGACTTGTCTCGATCTGTATTTTTGTTCTTTGTCTTTTGTTACAGAGTGAACCGATCTTTGGTTTTGCCGTTGCTGCTAAGTAGACGTGATGGTAATACAGAAGTTTGGCTTTTTCTGACATCTTGCCATTTATTCATGGGCAAAAACACAAAGTCAGGATTTATAATCTGTAGCAGCAAAACCCCCACAAAGCAACCACAAAAAAAAAATCTTGTTCAGAAAGAAGCAGGAAGAATCGTAGTGTGTGGAAGCGTGCTCAGTCATCCAGGTACGCAAGTCCCCAAAGTTTGATCCTGTTCATCTGGATGTTTTCAGTGGGAGAAACGTTTCATCACTCATCCAGGTGATGTCTTCAGTCCCAGCTGACTGCAGGTTTCCCCAACCGTATAAACAGGACATTTGCATTATGATTGAGTCTAGCACCACTGAAGGACTGTTATTTTATATATAACTCCTGTGTCAATCCTGCTTTCTATTTACCAGCATGAGTAAAGAAATGAGACAAAAACACAACGCGGGAGGAGTCTGTGGTCAGGGACCATTAAAAATGCCGTTAAACTGTTATAAGAATATTCTAATAAAAGCTAGACCAGGTTGCAGAGCGAGTGTCACCAATAAAGCGATACTGACAAGCTTTAAAGTGATGCTAACGAGGTTCACTGTTGGCTAACGTGAAAGAAGAATATTTATATGCATGTACAGCTGGTACATGGAGCCTCTGCACAGCTGGTTGATTAGCCTGCGTTCACAGAAGCTTGTGAAGTTAGCATCTACCCCATGAATGTCAAACTTATTTTAAACCACAGGCCACACACAGCCCATCTTATCTGGGCCAAACCAGTGAAACTAAGTTTACTTTAAACGTTATGACTCAGTCTTTCTGCAGTATAGAAATAAGAAATGCTGCATCGGTAAATGGAATCTGGGCCTGTCAGCATGAGTCTTTGGGATTCAATTTAAAGAAACAAATGTGTAAAATAATTTTTAAAAAATCTATTATTAAATTACTTTGGTGGAGGAGGTCTTTATCAGTCAGCCAAACGTTTGAAAACACAGGTAAAAAGTCTAAAGTTTAATTTCTCCTCCATAAGAAAGTCCAGCTGGGCCAGTTTGGAGTCCTTGCTGGGCCGATTCTGACCCTTGGGCTTTATGTTTGATACCGCTGGCCTACATGGACAACTGTTATGTTCCCCTAAAAAGGACCAGGGGATGAGGAACAGTAACAAAAGGTGTCCAGCTTGATAAAAGGGACAGAGAGGCAAAATGGTTAAAGGGTTTTATTAATTTTTCTATTAATAACTAAACTAAAAGTGACGGAGAAGCCACAAAAACCTTTTAAAGAAAGAAAACAACAAAACTCAGGTGTTTGTCAATAAACTGAAAAGAAAGTCAAAAAGGGTTAGTGACCTAAACAGAGTCCTGTCCACACACAGCTCACAGGCAGGGCTGGACTGGGACAAAACATCGGCCCGGGCATTTTGACTAGAGACCGGCCCCCCAGGTATTATAGGAAAAGCCAGCAGAAATATTAAACAACCTAACTAATAGGGTTGGCAATTCCCAGCAAAAAAAGTAAAAAAAGTACCCCCCCATGATGAATAATCAGCATAATCAACTTTAATTTAATGCACGTGTAAAACAAAAGCACAGAAACCATTTTTTCTACAATAATTAAATAGATTCAACATCTTTCTTCAACAGAGTTGCAGACTGCACAGATGGTTCTTTCCCAAAGGAAAACGTACTACAGCTTACTAGGGTATATATTATAGCTACTTTAATTTTAAAACTGTGTATATGCTGAATATTCTTACATTTATTATCTCATTCTTATTGTCTGTTTATGCCCTGTCCTTATCTTTAACGCCATGCCCCTTGGAGATAAATTAAGTCATCCTTATGCTGATTCGACTTAATACTTCCTACATACAATAATGGATTTCTATACATTTTAGATCAGTTGAAAACTTTGGTTTTAAGATTTAGATAATTTTTTTAAACTAGACATTCAAAATGAGAATAATAAAGAAACGTATTTCTTTGTGCCCCCCTGTTAATGCCCTACCTGGCCCCCTGGCAAAACTTTGCTAGATCCGCCCCTGCACAGTTACCAGCTGTCAGCTACATAGAAAAGGATCCTGGTGTTATTTGTCTCTCAGAAACAGTTCATAACTTCCCTTCAACTCATTCATGTCACCTAAAAGGTAAAC
>VUQR01027603.1:0-19512 GCA_015108515.1 Hemichromis elongatus
TTTCTTTCTTTCTCTCTTTCTTTCTTTCTTTCTTTCTTTCTTTCTTTCTTTCACACATGGTTCAACAGTGTTTCGTTTCCTACATACAGAACCTCCTTCCCATTAATATGACACTGCACCCATGGGTGACAAAGAGCAGGAAGAAGAATAAATTCTTGTTAGCACCTGCCCCCTATCTGCAATCCAATTATTCTTACAAGAGGGCGCCAATACCCCCCCCCCCCAAAAAAAACCCCTCTAACACGTATCTTTATGTAACAATGCAAAACTAAACAACAAATCAATATAATCAGCAATATACAGCACTAAATGGCAATGATAATTATTCCTTCCACATTTAGCCCAAATTACTTTCATGTTCTTCATATTGATTTATCCTTTTAAGTATGTAACACATTTTAAAACGGTGCATGTTTGTACAACTCTTGAGATTATCTTGAAGAGAATTCCATAGTCTTATACCCTTAACTGTCGGACACATTTGCCTTTGTGTGGTCCTAGCAAACTGATGCTTAAAAGTCAAACTTCCTTCTACTGTCCCCACTTCCTGAACACAATACAAACAAACTCTGTAACTTAAGAGGTAATGTATTATTTTTTGCCTTGCACATGAATAATAATGTCTGTAATTTCACTAAGTCTTCGAATTTCAACGATTTCGATTTTATAAACAGATTATTTGTATGTTCTCTATATTTAACATTATGAACCATTCGTACCACTTTCTTCTGTAACAAGTATAGAGGATTTATATAAGTTGCATATGTATTTCCCCACACCTCAGCACAATAACTGAGATAGGGGAAAATTAGTGAGAAATATAAAATACGCATTGCCTTATAATGTAATATATCTCTGACATTACCCAGAATATAAATATTTTAACCATCTTTTTTCTAACATGTTCAATATGAGATTTCCATTTTAATTTATCATCCAATACTACCCCCAAAAAACTTCGCTAAACCTGCATGTCTCTGGACTGTCGAGAGCAGGAAGCACATGCCAGCTCAACACAGGAAGGTCCCAGCTGGGCAAAACGAGCCATCGACTCAAAGCTTTCTGCTGCTCTTCAGAAAACAGCGTTTATTTCTCACAATATCCAGATGAGCTCACACCCCAAGGAAACCAAGTAAAACAAATACAGTCAATAAAATGTCTTTTTGTTATTTGCCTTTCTTATATACACTGGTTTCACTAATGTCTGTACCTAGTAGAGACCAACACCAGGTTATCTTTAATCCTTTGTTTTCTGTTTTACTGTTCGATGTGAGGAAAGGTGTAGGTGTAGGACTTAGGAAGTAATGACTAGGGTGGAGCAAGTCTCCACAAATAAAAAGATGGCAACCTCAGAGCAGCTTTCCTGGTGATTATAATAAAGGCAAAGCAAAGCTGCACCCCACAACAAGCACAGGAGGGCAGGCTTCAGCCCATCTTCACCATCAGAGACGATATGCTCCTCCTGATTCTACTGCGAAACTCACAGGAAGAGCCAAGTTAAGGAGTCTTTCTTCTTATAGAGCCTCAAAAAACATAACCACGGAAAATCTCTTCTTGTATGAATACTGAAAAAAGTCTCTATCGATATCTCCAGATACATATACAGTATAAAGCAGGGGTGTCCAACTCCGGGCCTCGAGGCCCGGTATCCTGCAAGTTTTAGATGTGTCCTTGATCCCACACAGCTGATTTAAATGGCTAAGTTAC
Organism: Hemichromis elongatus; assembly: GCA_015108515.1. NCBI lineage: Eukaryota > Metazoa > Chordata > Actinopteri > Cichliformes > Cichlidae > Hemichromis > Hemichromis elongatus. The sequence continues at coordinate 1,708 of VUQR01027603.1, forward strand.
CTCCTCAATAGGTCTTGAAGTTCTCCAGAGGCCTGGTAATGAACTAATCATGTGATTCAGGTGTGCTGACTCAGGGTGTGATCTAAAGCCTGCAGGACACTGGGCCTCGGGGCCTGGAGTTGGACATGCCTGGTATAAACAATCAAATTTGACCTGCAACGCTCCTGGGAACAAAGACGTGGATAAAACACACTCCCAAATCTCAGGTATGGGATTATCGTTCTTTTTGTTGCTAGGAGACGGTTCATTTCTTTGCACTGACAATCTCACTTTAATGATGCAGAGGCTCTCTCTCTGTTCTCTGTGGTTTACTCTGGATTTCTATATTTATCTCTCTATCTCTGCATGGACTCACACATTCAACACATATGCATCCACTCACTCACACACACACACACAGATGGCCTAAAATCCACACACTAGCAGCATGTGCATGTGCATGTGTGTGCGTGTGCGTGTGAATGTTAATTAGCCAGCTGCAGTAACACAGAGACTAATGACCTCTCATCACTGTGAGGTGGGATTAAAGTTTGAGAGTCTTGATTAATTGATTGAGCTAGCCAATCAGGTGTGTGGTGGGGAGCTTACCTTATTGCTCTATTAGATTAGATGAAGAGAGTGAAGTGCAAGACTACAGGGAAACAGAAATGAGAGAGATGGAATGGTGAAGAAATCAAGAGGAGACTAGACTAGACTAGGGTGATTGAGAAGGAAAGGAAGGACAAGAGGAGAAAAAGGTGAAACGACAGCATAAATAAAGAAGTGCAGGCAGGAAAGAAGGAAATGAACAAAGGAGAAGAGAGGAATAAAGGACAGAGGGTGTGAAGAGGGGAGAGACAAAGGGATGATGCTGAAAATAACACAAGAGGAGGAGGGAGGGATGGAGAGAATACAATCAAAGGGAGCTCAGCACTGCGGGAGGGTGGCAGACACACACAAACACACAAATAAGCTTCAAACGTCTGAATCTGTGTGTGTGTGTGTGTGCGCGCGTGTGTGTGGTGGAAGCTGTGTCTATACAATGACCTTTTTAACCTGGCAGGAAAGGATCTGCACTGATACGCACCATTCAAAGTTGGCTCATCTACTGTGTGTCCACACCTGTAACAGGTTTGGACACACAACATTGGATGTGCACAAAGTACTGGGCTAGAACGTTGTAAACATTTGCTTTATTATAATGACAAAGTTGTGCAGTGACCACTGTCTACCTTTAATCTTTTCATTAATGACTGATCCTCGCACATCCAGGAATGATCCAGGTCCCGTTTGCTCTTTTTAATTATTCATTCTGAGATTATCAGCATTTATGGGGCAGAATGTGGTTGCACCTCAAACAGGTCAGTCCACAACATGGCAACTAAATTGATAGATTTCACTGGTTTTAGTGGTTTCTTAGCTGAATTTTTTCTTCTTTTTTCATCACATGAGGGAACACCCACAGCCTTAATCAGACAGCCAGACTGATGACAGGAGAGTTGTAGCATATTGGTATCCAGAACAAAAAACTACAGCAAACAGGAAACTGATGCAATGTACAGATAGTGACAGAAACTAAAGCACACGATTTATGGATGCAAATTCTACATATTTTGCTCTGGTCAGTAAATCCTATCCCAACTTCTTTCATTTTTCTGTGACGCACAGCTACAGCTCAACTGGATTCTATTGAATTCCTTCCAATTGGAAACCATTTCTGCTTAAAGTTAAGCCTTTACCAGACAACACAGGAAGTACAGGTTACCAGGTGGTTGCAAACCCGGCACATGCAGAAGAAGAACATACGCCGCCTTTTAATTCAATGTTTACATATCAGGAAATGATCAAAATAATCTAGTCCCCTGCAGCTCTTAAAATGAGGTCCAAACTAACTCAGGAGCACAAAAAAAACAAAATGTAGAAGCAGTTTGTAAAAACAAAGTACGACCCATGATTTTAATAGCTTGTACAACCAGTGTTAGCAGCAATAACAAGTGGTAACTGTTTTCTGTATCAGTCTCTCAAATCGTTGTGGAGGAATTTTTACAACACTGCTTCAATTCATTGAGGTTTTGTTGGGATTCATTTATGGGCACCTCTCTGAAGGTCTTGCCACAGCATTTCAGTCGAGTTAAAAGTCTAGACTTCAACTGACAGATGACCTCATCACTGACATAGATCTGCTGTAGATATAGAAAACTTTGGTAGTTCATGGTCGACTCACTGCACCCAGGTCTTTTGGCACTTGTCAGTCTCTTCTCGCTCCTAAAGTCTTGTGTTTTGTTCGGATACTCTCTTCCAATGTTCTTTATAGAGAGAAGAGGCTTCCTCCTGACAACCCTGGCAAACAAGGCGTACATGTTCATTTTTTTTCTGATTGTAATGTCATGAACTTCAACATTGTTCTGTTACTGACTATTTTTATTATATGTGATATGTAAAACTTTAGAATTAAAAGAGAGTGTACTTTCTCTTTCATTACAACCCACAAAGGGAAACCGAGCTACATTTTTTACTTTTCTCTAGTCTATTGCACATGTGTAGGTTATCTTATTGTTTAACAAGCAGGGGAAACATTGTGTTCAGATGGGCGTTGGTTATATACCCACATACAGGGACTCACACATACAAAGACATCTGCACACACACTAACCCATGAGAATAACTTGTTACCACAACAACATGCAGTGACCTGTCGGCCAGCTCTCTTTGTCTTGTTCTATTCAGCACTCCATTCATCCTATCATCCTCCGATCCTCGTCATGCCCGTGTTCCATCTCCTGCTTATCTTCTTTCCCTTTCTCCCTCTAAGGGTCCATTGAGACACCGAGTGTTTTTCTGATGTCAGCAGTTGCATGCGCTTCATTTCAATAGCAGCTGCGTCCTTAATTCTCTTCTCATCATCAGACCTGAATTACTGACTGCTGGGCTCGTCATTTATTTGTTAAATATACAAAAATAAAGAAATACATACCATAACTTGAGTGTCTCACACCCAAGCTCTTATTCAAAGAAGTCATCGCCACATGTCATTTTTACTTTTTTGTTGCTATCGTGCGGCGCCTTTAGCATCTCATTGTACAGGAAAGTGACAGCTGACAGAACTCAAAAAGACACCAGCACTCCCCTTCGAGTGTCACAGTTTGTCTCTGTGGATACTGTGTTGCGTGACTTTAGTGAGTATATTTAAGTATGGCAGAAATCACAGTACAGTCGTTATCTGGTGATTGTGTTACAAAATGTTGTGGTTATAAAATCAGGATCTGTGTCCTGTCCTAGTTACGCTCAACACCCCTCCCTGCTGAAACAATAAAATGTTAATGAATATCTGGAGTGGAGTTGATCTCAATCAGTAGCTTGTGCTTGACGTGCAGTGGGCTTTCTTTCCTAAGGCAAATCCATGAGTGAAGCACAGACTGAATATTTGTGGCTCAAACAAAAATAAAACAAAAAAGATCCCTAGTGGTTGCTCCAGGCAGACACTGAAGGTCTGCAAAAGTTATACCAAGAAGAATGGTTGGGCGATCTACATCATCCTTACCCCTGGGAAACACTGGCATTGGTTCTACAGGGATCACTATCCAACCTCAACCACAACAAACATGTCCAGCTTAAAGTAAAAGAACAGAGGCTGTACCAGTGAAAAACCCTTTTTACACACAATAAAATGACAAATGACTTAGCTTATCATAAAGAATCATATTAGGCCACGTGTCTGTCTGTCTATGTAAACCAGCGACCTGTACAGGATGCACCTCACCTTTGGCCCTATGACAGCTGGGACTGACTCCAGCACTGCGGGACCCTAAATTAGATCCACAATTTAAAAAAAAATAAATGCATGGATGGATGAAAAGTGCCATGTTTTATTGTTCATATTTTCAAGACTTTACTTCCTTCTTGCTACTAACATAATTTCCCCAGGGATTAATAAAGTAGTCTGATTCTGTTTCTGAAATGCAACTAACCAATGGATCCAGTGGGTGTGACGACATCATCTCTGAGTTCAAGTTTGTCTGGGAATGGAGGTAAACTTTAAGCTAGAGCTTAAATAAAACACTGGTTTTATTTAAGCTCTAGCAGAGGCATTAACAGCATCAAAAGAGGTTTCTCTTTGAACCTTCTTCTTCTGTGAAGCCTGAGGGAAAAGTGCTCAAAGATCTATTTCAAGCAAGCTATCATAATGTGTTGCTTTCACGTGTGTGTTTGTGTGTGCGTGTCTCCAAGTGTATGTGTCACGGCGCCCTTGGACACCGGCTCGGGGAATGTGTTGAGAGCAAGGGAAAACACTGGGTTGCCACGGCAACTAGCGAAGGCAAGAGAAACAGATTGGTGGGTGGGCGGGGCGCTATGAGAAGATGAAAAAGATCGGACGGGACAAGTTTGATATACGTGATCTCAGCATAGTATTAGACGCAGGGGTGTCCAAAGCCAGGCCTCGAGTGCCAGTGTCCTGCAGGTTTTAGAGCTCACCCTGGGTCAACACACCTGAATCAAATGACCAGATCATTAACAGGCCTCTGGAGAACTACAAGACATGTTGAGGAGATCCATTTAAATCAGCTGTGTTGGATCAAGGATATATCTAAAACCTGCAGGACACCAGCTCTCGAGGCCTGGATTTGGACACCTCTGTATTAGAGGGAAAAAGCCGAGAGAGTGAAAGGAAAGTAGAGTCAGCTTAACGGACATTGGTATGAACAGCTTTCAAGTTCACCCTTCATCCTTTATTGATGTTGGTAGGATGTTGCTAAGTCCTCTGGTTACTTTGTGGGGAAGTCAGATGTAGAGTATAGTGTAAACACAGCTCATTCTGGGCTCCTCTTCTGTTTCTTGTCCATTGTCACCTCTTCTCCATTTTGCCTTGAAAAATCTACCTTCTGTCTTCTGTCCCGCCTCACAGAACAAAAATACACCTCTTCTTCTACACTTTAAATTTATTTCAGAACCTGTTATAATTATGCAACCCTTTTGTAACACACATTACTTTAATCTGATAAGCACTGCAGTACAGAACTCTTGTTTTAGACACTTCAAAATTTCAACTCTTGCCCAAAAAACAAAAGTCTGCACTCTTGGCTTGATTGGGAACGCTTTGGTATCGTCCCACAGGAGCTTTAGGCAGGCGAGCGAAAGAGGAGTGGATTGGGTAGCTTTGCATATCTGCCGTCTTCGTGACCCAGGCCAAGTGGTCGAAAATGGACGGCTGGCTGGGTGGACAGATTGACTCTATATAAATAATAATGTACCAGGCTGCTGTCCACTTTATCTCTAAATAGAAATGCATTACTTTGATATATTATACCTTCCAACAGACACACACAAGTCAACACACATGTTTGTATGGCTGACCTTGACTCCTCACCCTACTTCACTTCCAAAATGTCCTCATTTCAATAGTCTAACTAAGACAACTCTCACACACACACACACACACACACACACACACACACACATATCATATCCTAATCAATAGGTGTATTGTTATTTCAGCCTCTACATAGAGTATCAAAAGCAGCGTTGTGACTAAAAATACACGTGCCTTTGGTTAGGTTAAGGTTAAGGTCACTGACATGTGTTCTTAGAGTTCTTTACAAACAAAGTAAAGAGTGAGACAGAAAACCTGCAAATGTTGATGTCAGCTTCATAACTGTCATCGTGACATCATCACCACTACTGTTATGGCGATGCATCATCAACAACACAGAACTCTCACATTTATATATATCTTACACGAGAAACAGGGGCATTTATGTTCACTTTGAACTTTTATACAACGTCGAGAACAAAGGCAGGAAAGTGGTCGTGTCAGTGTTTCATCTGAACCATACAAATACATCAGGATGCTTGATATGCAGATATCCAAGTCCAAACAGAGTACAAACAACAGCATCAGCGTTTGTATACATTCTAGCATTTCCCACAGAGAAGGCGAACCCGAGTGAAAATGTATTCAGGACTTGCCCCGATAGCAGTGCATTCAAAACCACAGTGTGTATTTAACTGAAGGTGCCACGTACGATTGCATTTCCCTGGACTCTTCAGTGACTCAGTCATATCTTGACAAGTCTAAAGACCTGATTTGTTAGAAATTTGGAACCGGAAACTGAGGTAAGTATAAAGGAACGCTTGATTAACCACGTCCCGTTGCCCAGTGTTGAGACAGAACTGAGGCTCTTCTGGTGATTAGATTCATAATCCTCAATAGTGTAATCTATACCTGTACTGTAAATGTGTATGCTTTAGGATTCAGAGGACTGAGAATTACTTAGACTTACTTAGACTGAAGAGATGAAGGAATTTCGGCCCAAGCATGACAGGGTTAGTTCACAGCCACTCCCAGTGAACTGAACTACTACTCGATCTCAGCAAGAGAAGCAAAGACCATGAAAATATAACATATATAAAAAAAACAAGTTTTGACCATCACTCTGTTGCTGCTGTTAATATTACTTTATAGTTGTAGATTTTATTTCCTGCTTTCCAAACGATCAAACGTTGCCATGTTTTCAGATGCCACTGGAGTTTGTGGTGAAGCCAATTATAAGTTTGTCCCTCAGGGGACTGCGGTGTACTGTTCGGAAGCTAGTGTTTTTCATTTTGTGATGGTTCGTCTTCCTTCATTTTCACTGGGTATTTACCTCTCCTTCATTGTTTTCTTGGTCACATTAAGACATGAACCCTGTTTGGTTCGGTTTAGGGAAAGGTCGTATTGTCTTTAAAGTGTTCCCTTTCGCAGTATTATTCCAGTGCACTGAAAAATTAGGCTTTCTAAGTGAATATTAACATGATGCTAATTTGTCTTAAATGGCAGTGTTTAACGTTTTGGGAATACAAACGGGCTGTGATTATTTGTTACATTAGATACAGCTGCAACCAGTTAAAAGGGAAATGCATAAGGAAGGTCTGTGTAAACCACGAAGAAAAATGGGCCCTGAATGCAGCACAGTCTGTTAGACACTGGCTTGCTGATTATGTGATTATTGCTATACTGCTGCACCTAAAGTATTTATTTACTTTTTGCAGCATTCAGGGATCACAGCAGAGGCAGTCTTACACATTCCACCTTCGCTATATTAAACCTTCACTATCCTCCTATATTTGTACGCACATATTTTTGTCAAAACAAGGAGCTAAAGCAGGTAGAGATCATTGTCTTGCCACATATACTAAGTGGTTAATGTTGAGCCTTATTTAGCTCACAGAACTGAGAATACAAACAATCACAAAACATTTCCCTCGGTGTTCTGTCAGCATACACTACAATGTTGGTGACAGTATTTGGAAAATGAGTCATTTATGGTGTTGTACGTGTCTGCTGGACATGCTTGGAAAACATGCATGCACGCTTGAGGACGGGAGCTGACCTTGCGCTCTTTGTCTCCATACTCCAGGCCCAGTGTATCCATGGCGCGGACGATGGCGGCCAAAGATTGGATGGTGTTGCTGTAAACAACGGGCTTGTACTGCTTTACATCATCACCGGAGAAACCGTCCTCGTGGATGATCCTAGATACAAAGAGACGCACAGGCATTAAAGAATGGGAAATTCTCTGGGCTCTGCATATTATACAGGTATTCAAAGTGAACAGCAAAGTTATGTGCATGACAGGCTTGCTTCCCAACCTGATAAAAAAGTGGATTAAAAGCACACGGCAAAGGTGCTGTATACGTTCGTGGGTTATATAAAAGAGGAAGAGGGTGGAAAGGAGGAAAATTGGAGATAAGCACAGGAGAAAGAGTGCCTGGACCACAGAGGAGGGAGGGAGCGAGCCCATAACAGTAGCCTAGCCTGACATTTAAGCAAACAGCGCTTACAGAAGTGGATCCTGCTGTTTGAAATGCCACAATGTCTTTAACTGCACAAGTCTGCACAAGAGGCACAAGAGGCAACGACAGACGGTCTCAGAGACAGTCAGCTAGGTAGACAACCACTGGTATGGACAAATCAGACAAAGTCCAACAGAGAGACAGCACAGCCACGAAACAAAAGCTTGATACAAACAGACAGATACAGGTTGAGGCAACAAAGTGAGGCAATTCTGATAGACAACATCACCCTACATAAATAAATTAGAATGAACAAGCCTCCAGCATAGGCACAACTCAGGATCCAACCCGGCTTCTTCCCGCAACGCGGCTTCAAATGGTTCCAATGGTTTTTCATATGTGTGTGCATTATATAGCCCTGTATCTTTCCACACTGTCCTTACTTCAGAACACAGTAATCCAAGTTTTTGCAACTAGTAAAGGAAGTGCAAAGAATAATATGTGAGTCTGTGTGTCCCAGAGAAACTGGTCACATTTTGTTATGTAGAGCAAATACGTAGCATCAGTCATGAGCCAGTGAAATAATGTAAATTACATTAAAAGTTTCTTTATTTACTGACGAATCAAAATGATCCCTACTACTTTTCCTGACAGGGATTACACGCAGACACGCCGACATCATTGGTGTCGTAGTCTGGTTTGATGTGTATGGTGTGCTTCTTGACATGTGGTAAATGTGTGCTACTATACATCTGTTTACAGGTTTATGTGAGTGTCTACTGATACTGACTTTGTGTGTATGTTTGCAGGCTCGGCCAGTGTAATGTTTCAGATCAATCAGGCAGTGTGCCAGTCCTATATAAATACACCACACTTCTATTTACATGAGTGACTTTCGTACAGAGGGCCAATGCCTAGAGCTACAGACCGGAACTAGGACAGAAAAAAGGATTTATTTCTATATGTTTGAAGCATCATCAGCTAGCATGTCAAAACAGAATTACATGGAGAACCAAAGCGAGGAGACCCATGAATATATAAATTGCATCTCAGTGGTAAAAACCTCAACCTCTTTTTATAGTTTTATATGTTCAAGCTCTTTTTCCTTTCCCGCTGTTCCACCTTCCATCTTTCCTTCCACCACAGAGGACCTCTTAATGGGACGAGGAAGTTGTGCGTTGAGCTGAAGATGCCAATAGAGAGGTTGATGTATGAGTTACAGTACTAACGGTCAGAAATAACTCAACAGAACTGGGAACACAGAACGCTAAAGTTATGACATCAGAGGCAGGGCGCAGGGCCCCTGCCAGCTTTGCACTGTGCAAATGTGTTTCCATGTAAACCTGAAAAAGCCTGAAAGCTACTGTGTGGTAAAACTCACCGCTGACAGGCAAGTTTTTTAAACCAAATTAAAAGTTGAGCCTTTCATCAGGAACAAAAGTGGACATGGGGAGGACCCGGACACGCCCGTGTTGGCCCTACATTATGTCACATGGTGCTTTTAACACACAGCAGACATTAAGAGTGGAACGGCTAACTTGACACGGACAGCTAAAACAATCGTCTGACACCTAAAGCCAGGTGGTTCTTGCCTATGTTGCATATCGTGATACAAACCTTTTCCCTGCAGTAACTAACCGTGGTTTAGTATGGCGAGCTGTGCTCGGTCTATCTCTGTCTCACCTTTCAGCTATTTTGTTCTCAAATGGTAATCAATTTACCTTTGTGGATATTGCTTTGCTTTTATGTGATTCCTTACCACTCCAACTGGAAAACAATTAGAGGAGGAGGGCTGATGGATGAAGAAAAGAATCTGAACTAGCACTCAGGAAAGTTTTACTGGCATCTTTACCAACTCGGGAAGAGAGACGAGGACACCAAAGGTCACAGTTGAGGAGAGTGGGGTTGAGCAAAGACTTAAAATTAGTGTTATGAAGGTTATCAGAAGTGTAACTGACATATTTTTCCATCTCTGTACTTGTGTGTGTGTCTGTGTGTGTGTGAGTGGCTGGCTAGCCTGCTGACGTGAGCTTTCATGCATGAGGACCCTTTCTCATTACCCACTCTCCAAGCCCTTCTGTCAGCAAAGCGAAGGCACTGTGTGTGTCTGCGTGTTTCCCTGTTGGTGTGTGTGTGTGTGTGTGTACAATTTCACGTAGCCTTGGCACAATCTGCACGGTGACCTGAAACGTAGTTTAGTTTCACACCGAGTCAGACAGATGGACAGAGAGGCAGACATATGGAAAATTTAACCACAACACTATTCTATGATATCATTATGTGGGTGCCAATCAGCAGGCATTAATGTAGGAAACACACTTAAAAAAATTAGGATGGTGTCCGACTACAGTGCACTTTTAAATTGGTGAAAGGCCCAAACTGATTACATCGATTCCATAACTTGGGTCTTGCTTGGCCGTACTGTTCTTTGTTGATGGTCGCTGATTATTAGGGACTAAAAACACGTGATTCTGGGAGCTTGATGTCTCCATTGACAAGATGACCGTAAGTCTAAAGCTAACTGGCTAAAGTTATGAAACCCACAGAAGAAAAACTGTTTAAACACGATGCGCACAAATGATATCAAACAAAACGTGCCTGCCTCTGCCATTATCCCCGGACTCATATTTTTATCCTCACACCTACTCATGTGATCACTCACAGAACACAAAGCCTACACAGCGCACTATGCAATTAGGTCTGTATCTCAGCCCTGCATTGTTGCTAGCTAACACTGTTTGCTCTCACACACACACACACACACACACACTTTGTGTTTTCATAACTTGTGGGGACATCTCATTGACATAATGCTTTCCCTAGCCCCTTACCCTAACCCTAACCATCAAAATTGAATGCCTAACCCTGACCCTGACCCTTAACCTAACCATAACCTAATAGTAACCCTGACACTAAGACCATATTTTGAGTCTCAAAAATGCCTTCAAACTCGTGGGGGTGGGATTTTGGTCCCCACAATAATAGTAAACTTCCAATTTTTGGTCCCCACAAAGATAGTAATACCCATCCGCACACACACTCGCACAAAGCCCTGCGATTGGCTCTTTTTTCACTATGCCATTTATCCACTTCCTTTCTGTTCTTCGTCGACAGAGCTCTTGGTAGTGACTAAGTGCACACTGACCGACTCCTGTCAGCGCTGCCTCAGACTCGGTTACTCACATACTGTGCGCATACACGTGTGTGTGTGTGTGTGTGTTTTCTGAGAACATTACAGCAAGTGCAAAGAGCGAAGGAGAAAGAGGGGATAAAAATGTGTTGTGTGATAAAGAAGCTATAAATAACTGAAGGTGTCAGTAACGTAGCCCCTCCACCCTCCCATCAGACAGACAGACACACAGACACACACACAGTGAAATGCAGGCATCAGCTGCTCCGTTATTGGGCTCCACTCACTTGTCATCACACCTTGAGGTCAAGCAGCAGCATCCTGAGCACACAGATTCGCACAGACACATCCCGATGCCCTCAGCTCTGTATCTGCTTCTCTTCAAAACACACATAACTCAGTATTTAAGCTATGCTAGAGGCGTAGCTCTGGGGATGGCTGGTCTATCGCTTTGATCCGAGCTAGTTACTAGATGGATCGCTGTGAACATTTTATATGCATATCAATAGAGTCCAATCTTAGTTTGGCAGTAGTCTCACTACACCCACATATTTTATATTTGTGGTTTTAAGTCTTGAAAATTTGTTAGTCTCGATAAATTCACAACCTCTTACCCTACACTTTGCCCCTTGAGCTAATGTAAGTTTAAAGTCCAAAAGATATTTAATTAAATTTTACTTTTACAGCACCAATTCACAACAATAGTCACCTCAAGGCACTTTCTAATGTAAGGTAGACCTGACAATAATACATCAGATGACCCCCCCCCATGAGCAAGTGCTTTGGCAACGGGTGGGAAGGAAAAACTCCCTTTTAACAGGAAGAAACCTCCGGCAGAACAAGGCTCAGGGAGGGGCGGGGCCATCTGCTGCAACCGGTCGGTGTGAGAGAAGGAAAACAGGATAAAATACATGCTGTGGAAGAGAGACAGAGATTAAAAACAGGTACGATTCAATGCAGAGAGGTCTATTAACACATACATTAGACTGCTTCACCTGTTTTATATATTATATAACTTATATATAAATTGTATCAGCACGCATAATAAAGAAATACTTTAAATAATATCATGGCAACACTGTCATCAAACCCCTGTTCTGACTTGTAGAAGTTTACCTGGTCTGGGAATGTGTGTGTGTGTGTATGCTAGAACATATAGAGACACGTGTGGCAGATAAGAGGAGTTTATGATTACTCATTAGAGTCATAGAGAAGTACGAGATTTCCATCATGTTTCTACATTGTTTTCCATCATTTACCGTTTGGCTTTTACCTGCAATTGCATCATCTCTTTGCTCTTTAACAGCAGCTAGCTGAGGAATTACTCATACTAACAATTTATCTTACCAAAACAACTTTATTATTTGTGAAACAGCCAATTATCAGGTTTCAAAATCTGATTCTGTGAGAGGATGGTGGTCATAAGAGGGAGGGTGAGGGAGATTTTTTTTAAAGCTAAATGTGGTAAAAATTTAAGACAATAAATGAATGTAAAAATAAACCTTTAGGTCACATTTTTTCTCTTTAGATTTCCTGTCTGCACTTATTACAATCAGCTGCACAGGGACCAGTGTTTTTTTCAGCTTGTCTAAGGTGAAAATTAATGGAATTCAGCCTTTTTTAGGATAGAAAGAGGCTTTCCTTCCGTATGACAGCATTCATATGAGATGTTAGTAATATGAATTAGTGATCTGGAAAGATATTTTCTGACAGAGCAGCTTGAGGGCTCCACTCACCGATTTGTGTGTGTTTAAAGTCTGGCTGTCCACTGCGATTTCTTAGCTACAAGAGATGAAGTTGTGAAGTTAACATCTGAGGTGACCAGCTTAGTCCAGCTGGAGCGCTGGGCTGGTGTTTTATGTGCTTGAACATCGTTTTTCTAAATCATCCGACACCATCACACAAACATCTGGATGTTTGTGTGACATTCAGTTTTCTGTTTTTCAAGCAGTTCGTCACAAGCCTTTTTTTGAAAGCTGTTGTAATCTTTAGCTTTGTGCTCACAAGCAGTTTTGCTTCTCTTGTTGCTTGTTACAAAAGCTGTGTAGCATTCTCTTCTACCATTATTTAGGTGTTTAGACCTCAAGTCCTTCCTCGTTCTTAATTTTTGGAGGTCGATGAAGGAAAAGCAGCAAACATGACTGCATTTGGGGAAAAAGGGTATCGGTCAAGACTGTTTCTGCTCTGGAGATGTTGAGCGATGTCATTCCTTCAGCTTCACAGAATTTATACAGATGATGAGAGCACAAAAAATACTGAGGAGCCTTATGCACTCGCTGGCCACCTTATTAGGTACACCTGGCTAGTATCAGCTTGGATCCCGTTGCCTTTAGAACTGCCCCAATGTTTCAGGGTGCTGAAAGCATTCCTAAGAGATCTGAGTTCATTTTGACATGATAGCATCACATAGCCTCTGAAGATTGAGATCAGGTGACTGTGGACACATTTTAGTGCAGTGTAAACATCCAGAGCATTTAATTGATGCCGACTTGACACTAAGGGGCCTAGTGATGCAAGAAAACAACCCCCACACCTTTATAACACCATCACTAGCAGCTTAAACCATCGATACAAGGCTGGATGGATCCATGAGTCCATGTTGTTTAGTCCAAATTCTGACCCTGACCCTGGGAGTCGCAGCAGAAATCCAGACTCACCAGCCAACGATGCTTTTTCTCGTTTCGGTTCGGTTGGGCATGCGTACATCATAGCCTCAGTTTCTTGTTTACGGCTGACAGGAGCTGATGCAGCTGATGTGGTCTCCTGCTGCTGTAGGCCATCTGCTTTTAGGTTTGATGTATTGAGAGTTTACTGATGCTCTTCTGCACAGCTCGGTTCTAACTTAGCGTTCTGAGTCACTATTGGCTCCCTGCCATGTTGCTTGGCCATTCTCCTCTGACCTCAACAAGGTCTCTCAACCACGTCTACGTACCTACATGTAATGAGTTGCTGCCATGTGATTGGCTGATTAAATATCTGTAATTACAAGCACATATGTCAAAGTGGCCAGTGAGTATAGTAGCATCATATGTCCCTGTCTCCATAAACACAAGAGTTTTTAATGCACAAATGACTCGTGACCTAAATGTGAGCCTTAGAAGTGCAGTTATAGGAAGATGAAAGTGTGGACAGAACTGAGGAGTCCATCCAGTAGCTGTGATGTTTGTATCAGTATGGATCACATGATGATAACTGACAATCCCCAGAGTAACAAATACTTCTATAAAATATTCAAATATTTTATGACTATTAAAATATATGAAAATCATTAAAAAATAATAATAATTCAGTTTTATGGATGCAGGCGTTTACTAATGTGGTTATATTTTGGCAGAAACATTGCACACATGTTGACATCTTAAGCATCACAGGAACGCTACCAAGGCTGGTAGCTGGTCTGTAAACCACCAACTAATCCTATTTATATACAAGGTAATACACAGCAGCACATGAGATAAAAACTAACAAACTGAAAACATACACTACAACAGTGACCTGTCTAAGAGCAAAATCCGTCCTACTGCATTCAATAGCACCAGATCAGTATTTGAAGCACCTGAAGGTTTATTCAAAAACAGAGAGAAAGAAAACTCGACACATTTTTTTACCGTGTACATCTGTACCTCACACTCCAGTGTTGCACCACAACGTTCGCCCTATATGACCGGCTTATTGAGGATTTCGTTCTGACCATTGTGGAGCTAGAGAGAAGGCCTCCTGGCTCCAGGTTTGCTCACATGCTAATAGAGAGCTCTGGTGCCAAGAGACACAGTCTGCTTCACACTGGTTCAGGGGGGATGTTAGGAACTGCATACACATGCATGTAAGCTCAGGCAGACAGGCGAGCAGCATAATTACAGTTCAGTATTACATCTAGGGAGACCTCATTAAATCTATCTGCCATTATCTCTCTGTTTCACTGTCACCTGTTATCTTTATCTGCCAACTCCTCTTTCATCCCTTACTCCTGTATCTCTCTCTCCTCTCTTCTCCCCCACACTGCCATGTCATGTTCTGCTCACTCCTCTTACCTAATTATTTCTTCTTCTTTTTTTTACTCCTCTCGTCCTGGTTCCCTTCAATTTTCCATTTGCGATTAACTATTAATTAAAAACATGGGGCTGATGAATAACACCCCCTCTCCCCCTCCCCAGTGAATGATTTCTAGAGTGGAACGAGAATGCCTGCCCCCCCCAACACACACACACACACACGCACACACACACTGCCTTTGCAAAACCATTGCAGTGGTGCAGTGTGGTAACCATTGTCTAATTAACAGTTGTCGCCGGCTTCACAAAGACTCACACCCAAATGTTGCAACAAAGCCTTGTAATTCAGTTTCAATCAGTGGAACTCGTCATTCACGCATTCAGAATCCAGCGAATAGCACGAATAGCAAATACAGTCAACACCTTGGTAGCCCAAGGTCTGCAATAGTGTGCATGTTAATCCTCTGCTTGCCTCTCGGGCTCTCATAGGTATTCTGGTTTCATCCCACTGTCCAAAGACACACTTGTTAGGTTAACTGGCGATGGCAAATTTGCCATCGCCAGTTAACCTAACAAGTGAATTCAGTGTGAATGCAAGAGTGAATTTTTCCTTTGTTTCTCTCTGTGTCAGCGCGGTGTTAAAATGGCAGTCGCTCATGCTGTACTCTGCCTCTTGCCCAGTGACAGCTGGGACAGGCTTCAGGCCATCCCCATGACACTGAAATGGTTCAGAAGATGAATGAATCACTGATACAGCTGCTGACATTTGCACTCACATCTAGTCCAGTGTTTAGACCATTTTGTAACACTAGCTCGTGAGCTTATCAAATGACACTGCTGTGGTTTAACTGTCAACTGTGTACATTTCAGGTGCATGGCGGTTCCACAGCTCACAGCAGATACACATGCTGTTTGACCCTCGGAGGCACCATTAAGCACCCTGGGAAAGCTTGACCTGTTTTCTCTGGGTTGCATATTTATCAGCCAGTTTGTACAGTGTTTTTTTTCTTACAGTGTTTTTTTTTTGCCATTTTTAATCTGATGCAGATAAATTTTTAGTTTTTTCCCCAGTCATGGATCAATATCACCCCCTTCTCACAGGCCACGTGTTACGGTCGCTAACCTCTAGTGGCTCTCCCTTATCGTTTTTAAGTGGGGCGTGACACCACACCACTGATAAAATCTTAGCCACTGTAATGTTGTGATTGGCAGAAAGTTTTATGTAGAAGGTGTAAATGTACATAAATATGCCACAGTGTAGCACTGCTCCAAAACCCAAGCATGCTTCAGGTCATTTATAAAGAATAACTTTGCAGTTCCACCGGTTTAGTGGGTTACATCAAAACAGGCACTTAAAGGTAACGTCTGCACTGTTAGAGAGAGCTTGGGTCTGCCGTGTGCCGTATCATATTGTCCCTGATTGTATCAGTACACTGTGAGAGCCGCGTGTCCACCTATTTACTTATCCTGTTCTTTTCTTCTCTCACCCCAACCGGTCGCAGCAGATGGCCCCGCCCCTCCCTGAGCCTGGTTCTGCCGGAGGTTTCTTCCTGTTAAAAGGGAGTTTTTCCTTCTTATCGTCGCCAAAGTGCTTGCTCATAGGGGGTCATATAATTGTTGGGTTTTCTCTGTATTTACTATTGTACAATATAAAGCGCCTTGAGGCCACTGTTGTTGTGATCTGGCGCCATATAAATAAAATTGAATTGAATTGAATTGAATCCACCTTCAATGACACTGTAGTACCTCCAGGGCAGGTACCTCCAACAACGCTCAATGCTTTAGAAAATGTGCAAGAAAATCGTTTCTGCTTGCTGAAGGTTGAAACAACACCCTTGTTTTACCACTCGAGTCACAAATACACCATTGAGTACAAGAAGGTAGGAGATGCTAGAATCTGGTGATGTGCAACCAAAAGTAAACAAATGACTCAACTAAGCATTGCTGCAGCAGTCGTCAGTTGTACTATTTCAGAATCAGAATATTTCCCGTGGGTTATGGTTGCTCCAGTACAGGAACATTAAGAAAAGCAAAAAAAACAAAAAACAACACAAACAAAACAGACTAGACTATTAGTAATTCAATATGTTAAGATATAAGGAATAGTAAAATACATAGAAATCACCAAATAATAAATATCCAGGGTTGACAGATGTGATTATAAATAAATATCAAGAAAATTGACAAGAATATTACAGAGTAGAAAACAGTGTGCAAAAGGCTGTAACTATTACAGTGTTTACAGTGTGTTAGATGGAGGAGTTGTACGGGTAGATGGCCACAGGCAGGAATGGTTTCCTGTGTCCTTCAGTGGTGCATGATGGGTAATCTCAGTCTCTCACTGAACGTGCTCCTGTGACTAGCCAGCATGTCATGGAGTGGGTGGGAGGAATTATCCAACATCCGCTTTTCTGACACCACCTTAAGAGAGTCCAGCTCCATCCCCACAACATTACTGGCCTTACTGATCAGTTTATTGAGTCTGTTGGTATCTGCAACCCTCAGCATGCTGCCCCAGCATGCAACAGCATAGAGGATTGCACTGGCCGCAACAGACTCGTAAAAAATATATGACAGGATGAGCAAACAGTGAATGGATATTACTTCTGTCGCTGCTTTTCAGCCTTACTGTTACTTGCTATTTGATGGGACATTGGTGAGAAGACAGGAAAGCTGGGGGAAAGGCCAAGGCACAGTCAGTGGCCTTGGGGCAGATTCTAATGTGGGCCTCTGTATTAGCCTTGCAGCATATTTGTTGACAGGTCAAGCAGTAAGCTAAAGCAGCCTTACTCAAGAGCAGGCCTTTAAACAACTGGTTAAAAGCTCGACCCAAGATACAGCTCAGGTAGAAAGAAACATTTCAGGTTTCTTATGCATTGTGCAGAGCTTACGTTATTTTAGATTTTGTTAAAGTGCTAAATAAACAGTTATGTA
>VUQR01027606.1:0-26453 GCA_015108515.1 Hemichromis elongatus
CTCACTCACTGTGTTAACAGACCTCTCTGCATTGAATCATACCTGGTATTAATCTCTGTCTCTCTTCCACAGCATGTCTTTATCCTGTTCTTTTCTTCTCTCACCCCAACCGGTCGCAGCAGATGGCCCCGCCCCTCCTTGAGCCTGGTTCTGTTGGAGGTTTCTTCCTGTTAAAAGGGAGTTTTTCCTTCCCACTGTTGCCAAAGTGCTTGCTCATAGGGGGTCATATGATTGTTGGGTTTTCTCTGTATGTACTATTGTACAATATAAAGCGCCTTGAGGCGAATGTTGTTGTGATCTGGTGCTATATAAATGAAATTGAATTGAATTGAATTAAATCTATTGATGAAGAAACAGAAAAAGATTATGTAATAAAGTATCACTACAAAGAAAAACCACAAAATAGAAAGTTAAAAAAACTCAGATTAAAAATAGAAATAATGATGGAAAAAGCAATGAAAGTTTATTATATGACAGCATGTTCAATGTTTTCATAGTACAATTTTGTCTAAAGCAGCAGTCCCCAAGCAATTCGTGAGTCGTTTGGTACCAGGTCGCAAGAGTTGAGGCTTGGGTGTGAAATTTTTGGTTTTCATGGTTTTTACCGGTTTTATTGTTTTTTTTTTATTGCTTTTATTTTTATGAATAAATCTTCTTTTTTTGGTACCGGTACTGGTTTTATTTTGTTGTATTTATCCGCAACACCTTAATAACTGCGCAAAAAAAGGTTGCGGACCGTTGGTCTAAAGTGAAAGAACAAATTAAAATTTGTATCTTATTGCAAAGTACCATGATTGAAAGATTTGCCTCCCTCTTGATTTCTTTCTCTTTTTTTTGCCAAGTTTGTCGTTGCTAAATGAACAATGCTGACTTTAACTGTGGCGGGTCTTAATTCTTGAATTGTGCTGTTTGAGTCATTTTGGTAGGCTGGCCTTTTTCTGGAATGATTCACTATTCCCTTGGGCCTACATCTGAAGTAAAACTGCTAAATTAAATGGGTGGCAACCCCTAATGATAGCTATGCAGCTAAAGCATTTTATATTTAATTGGGTTAAAAAAGAAACAAATAAGTAAAATAAAGTTTGTCTTAAGGTATCTCAGAAGAAGTCTTGAGCTAAACCAGAGATGTTAACAGCTCCCAGCTTTAGTGCATATGTTGGAAGAAGTTGGCCAATGCTAAAGTGCTGTCAAGAAAACTGGAGAAGCAAAGAAAACATCTCTTCTAGGAGAAACTTGGAACCCTTTAAAAGAGCGTTGGATCTGAACCTTTAGGCAGTGAGTCCATCTGTTGGATTGCAATTTCCAAACAATGCAGTCGAGTAAAGTTTTATGCAAGTGGAGCTTTAGAAGAAGAAACCTTACACATTGACAAAGACATCATGTTATATTAGATGCAAATGCTACACATATTTAATCAAAAGTGACTCTATAAAACAATATACTTAGGAACTGACGACATTTCAAAAGACTTTGAGATTATTTTACTCAAATTGTAATCTAGTGATTCCTTGGGGGCAAAAAAGTTTGAAAACCTCTGTTATATTTCATGTAAGAGTAAATAATATCTTTTAAAGAAACTGCACACTTCAAAATAGTATAATAAGGTATATAGTATAATAAGACACTAAGTTTGTCAATATGGCAAGGGCAAATAAATGCATAAAAGAAGCAAGAACAAAATGTAATTTTAAAGGAACATTGTCAAATGTAAAAGCTGTTGTTTAAGTAAATGAAATTCCCGAGTAGATTTGTTTCCATGGAGACCCTTCTTTGTTAGCCATGGAGTTGTCTAGCAAATTTGCAATACCGTGGTGTTTGTGTGCATGCACGCCATTATCTGTAAGAGGGTTTTTGAAGGTGCATGCGTGGTTGTTGCCAATTCACAGCAAGCCCTAGAGAGCGTGCTATTATACATAAAAAGATCACTGTTGCATATTCAGATGATCTGTCCCACGGGGGTCATTAAAAAGCATGTTTCGAAGGAGCCAGCCATCTCACATTGCTGTTAATGAGCTACGGTTATGGGTTTATTAAAACTAACACTTGTTCACCGGTCTTTATGTGGACATTCCTATGGAGGATAGAGAAGAAACAGAAGTATGGAGAGTTAAATTACTCTGTTCTTTGTATAGCTGCGAGTTGGTTTAGTTGCACACAGAGGCAAATTAATGAGCTCACTCCGCTCACTGCCAATCAGTTCTGACAGACTTTTGAATATGAAGCGTGCATTAACTGTGCAGTGTCAGAACCAGCCTTGATATTTTAGGAAAGGATATGTGCTGCCAACCTCATAAGTGATATGAGACACTTGACAGCATTGTAATTCAGTGCGATGGGAAGCTAGCCATCCGTCGGCCAGTGACAGAGCTCTAATTGTGGTGCAGCAGCTGAAAGCCTGTTGACAACCATTTCCATGCATTAGTGAGAACCACTGTACTTTAGTTCCATTAAAACAATGTCTCTCCAGCCACTCCTGAACTAACAGAGCACAATGTTTTGAATCTGATAAACTGAAACTATAAAACACAGTAAACCTAAAGCATTAACATACAGCTAGGGGAAATTTAAATTCATAGCCTCTGTAAACAAATACATGAATAATTTTAACAGTGCTGCTTTTATTTGATTTGTAACATTTAACATCTACAGTTAAGAGTGCCTTTTTTTCCCGTTTGAATTCTGTTTGATATGAGTCATTTTGAATTCAAGCATCAAGACTTCTACAGCACAGTGAAGGCATATGGTAAACTCATAGAGCTTATTTTTCTGTGTTCTGTGTTGGCAGCGTAAATCTCTTTACCTGTCTGCTGCTCTTTATCTTTTGATCTTTTTTTTTTCATTTCCTAACTGTGTATTTGTGTTATGGTGCACAGAGTTTCCTCTTGGGAGAATCGAGGATGAGCTAAAAGCATCTGCTGGGGTCATCTCACCCTGTTGTGCAGCTTACGGTATGTTCTTTAAGTGATGCATTTTCCCTATAAGCCAAACCAATACGGACAAATTACAGTTAACTTTGAGTTAGCAACGGGTTGATTTTGAGTTGTCTAAACAAATTGCCTCAGTGTTCTCAACCACTAGCTACTATCACCAATCACTGCCACTAGCTGATTAACACAATTAAAGAATGAAAGTATTACTAAAAGCAATACTGACACAATCATTTTCCATTCCATAATGCTGCACTATACTTTTTCATATGTCATGTTTGATCACTTCTTTGCCTCACCTGGTTTGTGAAATTAAAAGCATGTGAGACTATGCAACAGGGAGTCATCAAGAGGGATTCTGATCTCTCCAGCAGTCCCTTTTACTGCCAGCAGTTAAATGCCTCACCAGCAAAGAAAGCAGGACTGCAGAAAAATAGAAATGCTTTCATCCAAGCAATACTGTGTTTTCCTCATGTTCAGAGGTAGCTTCAGGTCGGGTTCAGGATCAGATACGCAGAGCTTAAGAGGGAAACATACCCTGTTTGTCACATCTGCAATTATCCAGATCCACTGAAGAATAGCTTTAACAGAGCTATGTTCTGTGCTTACACCAAATGGCAGTCTTGCTTGGCAGTTCACACATGCAGGCAGATCGTCTGTGCCAGAGGCAGTGTGCTCCACATGGAGGTAGATAAAACCTGTCTGGTGGAGGGCCACCACTGTGGACATGCCAGGACAAGAGAGGCAGAAGAGAGTGCAGTCCACAAAGCCATTTCTTGGCTTTTGTAGTGGGTGCATGAAGAGCATTTTGAAAAGAGACATACAGAGCCAGCTCCTGGGGTTGGGATCATTCCGACTGAGTCAAATAGTGCTGCAGTCTTTATTTAGGTACATATCTCAGAGAATCAGACCTATACTTAAATTTACCATATTATGTGTGTGTGTGTGTGTGTGTGTATTTGACAATTTCATTTAATTCACTAGTAAAGGCAGGATTATTGCAGTAACTTGTGCTGTTTTTAAAGGATTTGAGTAAATCACGTCTTAGGTTCTGCAGTTTCAGAGTCTACTACTGTCTGCTCAGGTCTGAGTAAAATAAATTTCATCATCAGGTGGTGAGTTTAAGGGTCCTTGCTGATCTCTGTATGTGTCCCTGCTTTTTGTGACCATGTGGACTTCTCTGTGCTCAATTTACATTACAATACACCAATTATGGAGTATTGATTATTTTCTTTATAGAAGACAATGATTTGTAGTTGGTGCTTTTTAATAAAATTCCCAAAGTCAAGTATTGTTTTCAAAGATTTTTATGAAAGTCTCCTTATTTATTGAGTTTAAGTTTATTTCTGAACTGCTAACACGTTTAAGTAATCATGTCTTTGTGTGTGTGTGTGTGTGTGTGAGAGAGAGAGAGAGAGAGAGTTTGAATTACTTCATATTAATTTTATGCCAAATGACTTGGAAAACAGGTCTGTTCCTTTCAGAACAGCAACTTCTGCTGTTCAGTCCTCACAATTGATGTGTAATAAAAAAGAAGAGTGTTAAATGGAATCGCAGAGGACTAATTATTTATCTTCATTACATTTTAATAGAATAGTCTTTTTAAGATCCATAAACACAGTACGCAACAGTATGCAAAGCAAAATATTTTATTTAGTTATTATTACCTTGAATTACTTGCTTTTTAAAAGGTACATTGATACGTTTTCACTTTGCCTGTCTTGTGGCACCTAGGCCTCCATTTGAAGTGAAATTGCTCCATCACATCCTTCATTGCTTTACTTGCCGCTCTCTCTCTCTCATGTGGAAAATCAGCGGTTGAGCGTCAGCTGTCAATCATAAGGGATGACTGGTTTCTGCCTATGATGCTTATCAATAATGAAATGGACAATTTACCTGCGTCTAGGTCTATCTCGCACAGCCTCTCTGTCTCTCTAACTTTGAAATGGAACAATTTGCTTTATTGCTGACATATAGTATGCTGCCTGCATCACTATATCAGGCTTGGCGTGATTTTGTTTGAGCTCATGCTTTATCAGTCCATATGTTACCACTTGTCATCCACTGCAGAGGTGCCTGTCTGTTGGGTTTCTCATCTGATGAAAATGCTACCCCTGATATAATTCAAATGCCTTTTTATGCCGTTCAAGCAGCTCCAACATTTGTGTACCACAGGAGAAACAAAAGGCACTACTTTTATTAAGCTGTGATATTGTAACACTCATATCAATTTTTTAAAGCTAGCTTTTCATGTTCCCATTTTTCAAATTGATAGGTCACCAGATTCTTTGCGATCGACGATCTCTGTGCTGTGTTACAATGGTTCATGTTGTACGCTTTGTATAGCAGTTTCTAGTCCATATCATATGCTTGTCATGTCAGCAGGAATGGCAACATTCAAAAGAAAACTCAGCTGGAAGACACTTGGATATTAGGTTTGCATGACTATGTAATTTTTATATATTCAGTGTTGGATTAAGACTACTGTGTCAATATTGAAGCCATACAAGGGTTTTAACTGTGTTAGCATAATGACCTAATGTATTTTCTCACACAGCTGCTGACTGACTTGTTCATTTGCAACTTTGGGGGCACATTTGTAAGCTCCGGGACTTACCAAATGTTGGCAAACTCACAGAGCAGTCTTCCTTCCTTTTCACTTAGTGTCTATTAGCTTTTACAAATGACCTGCATGCTCAACAACGTGCAATGCCTCCTCAGCTTCCACTGATTGAATATGAAATGACTTCAAGGGCAAATAGAAGATAACAGCGAGAAAGAGCTAGAGATAGTGAGAGACAGAGAGAGCGAGAGAGACAGAGACATTTCTTTCATGCGATCCTTCATTCGGGGTTACAGGTCCCTGTGCGTGATTGGTGAGAAAACCAATAATTTGGGTCCTGACTGAATACGTATGTCAGCAGCTTGAGCTGTGCAAACTACCAGTGGCTTATTGGAATGTATGGGTGGAAAGGAGGGTGTTAATGCCCGAGTGTATTGGCTCCATCCCAAAAAAACGAGAGCCCATCCTTTTACGTTATGCATGCCTGGCTTGGCTGGTTAGTATTTGCTGTGCATTAGTTGGCTTCAGTCTTTGGAGACCGGCAGCGTCTGCACACAATGTCTCGCTCTACCGACTGAGACAGTATGAGGACGTGCGCAGAGCAAGCGATAGGAAGGACCAAAAGTGGTAGGATAATAAAATGAAATGAAAGAAGTAGTTACAGAAACCTGGAGGAATAGAAATGGAGAGTGAGGTGCAAAGGAAAGAAGATCAAATGCTGAATAGACTGAGATAAAAAATGAGCGAGACAGAACAACAGAAACAGATATGAGTGATGTGACGTGAGTCTGGAGTTATTAACTGATATAGAAAAGAACAGAAAGGTCTGTGTCCAGCCCTTTAAGAACATGATGCACACCAACTCCATTTTAATCATTTTACAAGACATACAAACAGGTGCTTGATAGAGAATGACATCGTCCCTTTCTGGTATGTGACATTGTAACAGCATCACATACTTCTGTTGCTGGATAGCTTTTTCATTTGTTATTTTCTTTATATTTAGGTCAAAGGAGTGGAAGACAAGCCTGAATAAGGGTGTAAGAAGTGTCACTGGAACTTCAAAGAGGTTCAACATGATGCAATTGGATGCAATATGATGCCAAACTCTAGTAACTGGGCCCGATGAAGCAGGTATTTTAACATAGGGCAACAAATTCTGCCTAACAGTGTGGGCAGAAACCACAGGCCATCATTATCTCAAACTGATCCTCCTGATATTCACAATTAGGCTTGGAACGTGGCTTGATTTAAAATCCATTACAAGTGCTCCTCTGCAGCTCCTTTGCAAGAGAGTCCATGTCACAAGACTAACATTAGAATGAGCTGAAATTGAGGTGCAATTGCCTGACACCAAATAATTTGCCTCTGCAGATGAGAAATAGAAGGATAACATGAAATTGTGATTAGAACCGTGACATGAAGCAACCACTTATATACAGTTCTAAGAATAGAATAGAGAGGAGTAATTTTATTGGAACAAAGACACAGTAACATGTTTTTAGTTGCCTGAGAACACTGAGATTTTTTTTTCAGCATGTTTCCTTATTTCGCTGTTTGATTGTCCAGAGGTTAGAACTTCATAGCCAAAAGCTTTGAGTCATTTAATACATCTGTGAGTGTTGTTTAATTATAAATGAAATCCTCTTTTCACCAAACTGCCTCTAGTTATTATGTTCAGGAATTAATTTGGAACATGAAAAAGCCGGTATCATTGATGCTGGCTGCAAGAGGTCCACTTTCCTTAGAGATAAGCTGCCTATCAGTAGTTGTTGGAAATTATTAGTTTCTCCATCTGCAAGTGACTGATGTTGAAGTGAAGCAAGGAAATGAGGCAGAGGGAAAAAGAACCGCATAAAAAGAACAGACAGAGATCAGCGTTATTTGTTGTGCCCACATGCATGACAACACTTTGTTGTTTGCCATATTGTAGGCCAACATTCTGAAGAAAGCTGACCTGCATATGCACAAGGAGAAGCTTTTGTACACTTATTTACCATAATTTGCTGCGAGCTGTTTTCAAAGGCTAGTGGAAGAAACCCAGCCCTTTGAGATAAGCAGCCCTTTGTTTTTAATCAAAGCCCTGGTTTGAATGAGAAAATGTTCCAAATGACTAGAGTCAAATGAAAAGGGTGTTTAGGCAGCCACAGTGCTTTCAGGAATCAAATCAAACCTCAGAACCACGACTGGAAAAGCTGTGAAAAAACAAACTTTTCACTGTTAAACACAAAGTTATTATTAAATTATTAAATTCTCTGCATGAAATGATCTCCACTGGCCCCACTGAACCATGACTAGGGATGGTTGGAGTTGATCTGAAATTTTCTTGCCTATCTTTGTCAATCGTGACCTTGACAACAGAGTCATGAGTAACAAAGAAACATCAGTAAAAAGCACTATGACATATGCTGTGAAAGTGTATATTACTGTTGCCTGGACGTCGTACGCTCTTTTTGTGTTTGTTTTATAAATGCTTTCATATCGATTGTTCCTATGCAACAATTAATATGGAAGTGGTTATATTCTATAGCCATATAGAAACAGACATTCATAAACACAATAAACGTAATTTTTTTTTAAGCCATCCAACATGCAGCATCACACATTTTCCCAACAGCACGCATTAACTACTCTACACGTCATGTAAAACCAAGTCCAAATGATATATATGTTATAATGTTGTAATCATAATTATATGAATATTGGGCCTCGTTATTTTTCAGACAAAAACACCTTTTATTGTATTATATTCCATTTAAGAAACATCTTTACTGAGGCAAGGGGCAGCAGGAAAGTCGACGAGCAGTTGGTTTCTATACCAGCCAGCAGTCCAGAATCGCCCCCAGTTACAGTTACAGATTGTCATAACTATGGGCCATTTTTTTAAATCATGCTGCTACATTGGGATTGGTTACACAGCTTTGTTTTATTTGGTTTCACACATTTTTTGAGAAGCTTGTTTCTTCCCCAGTGTGGCCATATCAAGGCCATGTAGTGTCAGTTTGAAAGAGTAACTTGTAAACAAAGATACAGCCAACAGAAAAAAAGCAACATAATCAACTGAATTGTGTGGGACATTTATTATTAACAAAATTTAAAAACGGATGTATTTGTATGTTCATTTTTAAAATGCTGGTTTTGTATATTTATGCCTGTTTGACTGGAGCTTAGGGTGTCCTTTGTAAATGACAAAAAGTAGTACTCATCACCCCTAATAATATAATGTACACTTAATTAAATATGATTGTTTTATTGTTTCATTTAATTGTGGTATAACATGTTAATAGTGGCGTAATAAAGTAGAAACAACTGCTATATTGCCAAAGTAATATCCAAGTAATTATCTTGTCAACTATTTTTATAGCTTGGTAATATTACATTGAAATGTACGTAACGATAATAACAGCCCGGAAACTGAGATCAGTAATGTGGGAAGAAATGTACGAATACGGGGCAAAACTGATTAGCAATAGTATAATAACATGTATTTATAGCAATATGACAACCTGGCGGCAATAAAATGGTGATAGCTGTGCATTAGTTTTTATATACTGACTGACTGCTATAACGTCATGATAATAAGGTAATCCTGGTTACTCTAAGGTGCTGGCCTGTTACTACCCAAATTGAATAAGCAAAGGATACTACAAATAATACAACAGACAAAAGATCTAAATAATGCAATTATTAGATGAAGAATTTCAAAAAATTAAAAAATCCTTTTGGATAATGTGTGGGATTAGATCCAGTAAAGTAAAAACAGACTGTTCACTGTGAAACAGATTGGACAGCTGATTGCCTACATTTTTAAACAGACCTCACTGCTAGCTACAAACATGTAAGAAACACATTTTAAATCATTATTGCAAACACGGAACAGGAAGAGTTTTTCATCTCATTCACATCTGCTCAGATTACTAAATCTGCTGCTTCTCATAAAGTGTTCACAGTGTGCCGCTTTGTCTGCAGCTTCACCGTCTCATCTCTCCTGCTCAGACCTGAAAGCTGTTTGACTGCTGTGGTTTTGATTTCATCTCTATTTTCATGGATTAGTTCTTCTCACTTTGGACTCTCAGTTCAGCTACAGTTGCGCCGCTGCTCCGCACAGCCAGCCACTCGCTCGGTTCTCCACGTATTCCGTCACACACTCCCCGGTCTGACCCACCCTGCTCCATCTCAAAATCCTATCCTCACCCCTGCAGGTATTACTCATCTTTTATTGAACTACATTTTACTAAATATTTATTTATTAATCATATCTAGCTTGCTTTGGCTCAGTTTATAATAGCCTTCATGTCAAAATGGGTCCAAATGACATCCGCAGCTGTTCTAAGTGATCATTACCTTTTTCTATGGGTCCTGCACACCCAAATATTAGGTATTTGATGAATAATCCTATTGTAGGAAAAATCAAGAAAAATGAGATGATGGATTCATACAATTTTTAAAATGCCAAGGGGTCAAAATGACTTTCTTAGGGGTTCTAATGTTAAAGGCATAAAACCCTGGATGATTGCTAATTCCCTACTTCTAAATTTCAGGCAAAACTTTGTTTTTTGTAGTTGCTCGTAAAATATTAGAAAGATGGTATTACCTTGACCCTCAGTAACACTATGAGGATTTTTTTGGTCATTTTTTTTTTTATTTTTTAATCAGGATATCTAAACTAAGTTAGTAAGTAAAGTTTTATTTATATAGCACCTTTCTAGACAAAAGATCACAAAGTGCGTCACAAAGCGATAACAAAGTATAAAACAAAGACAAAAATGTCCTTTGGCGTGCACAATAAACACACATGTAGGGCCGCCTTCATTCATTTGTGCAATATTGCTAAAATTAGGACTATTCAGTCTCAGAGTGATGCTGAAAAGCTAGTTCATGCATTTATTAATTCTATGCTGGAAATTATAATTCATTATTATCAGGTTGCTCTAAAAGTTCCCTGAAAAACCTTGACATAAAATGATGCAGCAAGAGTACTAACTGTAAGCTGTAAACTGCCTAGGGAATAGAAACAATTAAGTTCAGACAAAGCACAAAACTACTTCAAACATCCAAAGTCAATCGTAACACATAATGACAAAAGAAAGTTTAATAAATTTCATGTGACACAAACTGACATTGGTTGCTTCTGTATTCAGTCATTCAATAGGTGTCTAAGCTTTGACTACATCTTTTAGGCCCCAGAAATGAGATGACTACCCTGTCTCTACAAAATATATTCTACTAAGACCACATATACATGTATTTTTGCTTTAATAAATCATTGCACATTGAGGTGATCTTCATGCTAATAAGATCCCAACTCCTCAGAGTCTGCGGCAAGTTTCGGGCTCCTCTGTCTGACAGGATGATGTATAGCTATGCTAACTAGTGGATCACTTCAAGCAGTAATACTGAATTATAATATTCCTATTAACACTTGTTGACTGGACTAGGCTTCAGTACTAAAGCTTTCTTCTCCATATTTGTCAAGTCAGTAAACCAAAACCACATGCAAGTAATATATCAGGGTGCAGACAGCATAAATCCTTTTGAACTGGCCTTCACTTTCCCGTGGCTCATGTTTAAAAGGTCTGCAGTCCACTGATGTATGCATGCTATCTCTCCTAGTATCTCTGAAGGTCTTTTAGAAGTCACCACTAACTAGAAACTGGGGAATAGGTTGTCTGGGCTGACGGAGAAGCGAATGGGGTCCCCCCAAGAGGCTCCATCAGTTCCCAAAAGATCACACCTCAAACAGATTCTCTTTCATGTGGACTATTAGCATCAGGTAACACTGTAGCCCACTGCTTTGAAGTCAACGCAGATATCAAAGGATTGGGAAGAGATAGGGAAAGGTGACATAGACGAGGACTGTATTTAGATATGACTTGTACGTTGCATGTGAATTAGCACACTGCAGAGTAAAAACTGTCAGACGCAGCATCATCACTGACAGATCACTACTCGCTACATTCCCCTCATTAAAATTGTGACAAATAAATAAATGTTTACTGTAATTGTTTATCTGGGGGACAAGATGTGATGGCACGAGTAGCGTGCTTATACAAACTGAGAATAGGCCACTGGCAGCACAACATGTCTGAATTTTCAACAGTGTCAAGGGGTAAAGTGTTGAAGGGTAAGTTGCGTGAATGTGCCAAACACACCGCTGTCACTGAAAAATGTTCATCTGCTTTTCCCAGTGCTAAAACAGTGCATATCCCCAGTGCTAAAAAAGAGGGTCATGGCCTAGCACTCCAGATGTGTTTCTCACACACCACTTTGTGCAAAGACTTGTCTCTGAGTGGTGAGCTTCAATCCAGAGCAGTCCATGCAGCACGATCGCTGCAGGGGAGGGAGATTTAGCTGAAGTGCTTCCACCCTTCACTGTTAATCCTGTGGCTGCAGAGAGGAAGAGAATAACAGAGAGAAGTGCATGTAACCAAGGAAGGTTCTGTGGGTTCAGCCAAGTGTGAACACCAGATATGTGGGGTACTGGAAGAAAGCCCGATTCCCACCTACTCAGGGCCTTTCTCACAAACAAACTGCACAATTGATTGTTTATAGAAACAATAAAGAGTTGTTGGTCCCCCAACCCCAAACCCACAGGAGTAACTTGCTTGACTGTTTTTCTTTTTTCTTTTTTTTACAAAATTCATAAAGTCTAAAAATTGATTGCTCTGGTTGATGAACTAGTAAGACTGCCCCATTAAACCTCAATAAAAAATGACTTTTCAGGATTTTTCCATTATATAAATTCCACGATACTCCATCTTCATCACACTTTTCTTAAGCTAAGGCTAACCTTTTATTGATGGTTGATATAAACTTTATATGCTGTCAATGTGCAACAGACACCTGATATAAAACTTAAATATCCAGAGCTGATGCTGCTTAATCAGTATTGTGGAAACTCCTTTGGCAAAGGCTGAAATGCAGTAGACGTCAATACTCATAGTCACATAAACTCACAATTTTTCCAAATAATTGGGTTTTTCCCATCATACCATGGGGCAATCATCATCTTGGTCCATGATGCATGTGGGAAAAGTAGTTTTCACACAACATCCAAGCTCAGCAAAGTTATATGCGCTGAGAAATTGTAGGTGTGCAACCAAGTGGTTTACAGCCCTTCATCTAGCAGCTCACTGTGGCTACTCCCTCATGTTCCATTACTGACTGCAATATTTAAAACCTGTCAAAAAAATCCAAAAAGTGTTGCCTTGATTTGCTGATGCATTATTAATGAACAGTGGCTGTTAGCCTATAATCTTTTTTCCTAAGACCGCTTCACAATAGAATCCAAATTAACTTTAAGTCATTAAAATGCTTTTAATGTGAAATTTGGACAGTAGGAAAAGCTGGGCTTGCATTAGGAACATAGTTTTTTTTTTTTTTTTGTTAGAAGGATGATTTTTTATATTTATATATTTGTATTTATTGAAACAGTGGCTACTTGAACTAGGTTACAGGAAAGGCGCATTAACATATATAAGTAGATTGCCATAGTTACAAAGTGACAGACTCTTAAATTAGCAGTGTTTCCTGTAAATATACAAAATAAAACGAGGTAATGATGACAAAAAAAAGAACAAAAAAGTGACCTGAACTTAAATACCATCTTTGTGACACAGGATTGAATATTTGATCACTTCAATACCTGTCATATGCTATTTGAACTGTGAACTTACATGTGTTCTCATTAGAAATTGCAGTGTAGTGCTCCCATAGACAGTGCTGCTTTTTTCTAATTGCTTTGAATAATAAAGAGGATTGGGGTTAGAAGTCCTCCTGAGAGCACTGGATATGAGTGTGCCTGACAATGACAATAGGTATTGTGTTTTTTGTTTTAGCTAAATTTTCCCACTTTGAATAAACATGCAGGCTATCATTTTGATGATTGTGATGTTAAACGCAGCTGCATTAAAACAATGAGTCATTCACCGAAAGCTGCAATTATTGGTATTAATCCCTTGTGCACCTAACCCTTCTACGCAGCGCTACAACAAGTCAACCATTCATCTCAGGATTTGATGCGTGCTTGCATGCAGTGTATAATTCAACTGCACCACTTGTAGCACTGGAACAAATGGTGCATTAAAAAATGAATGGAAACAATACCAGAGTATTAGTGAAAAATGCATAAAACACACTCTGATTATGAGGATGTGGTAAAAACACACAAATGAAATGGATTTCATGGTGTGCCATTTGCTCTCTTTCTCCGTATTTCTCTCTTTCTCCAAACACCCCACCCTACCTCCCAAAAATGTTTTAGTTAAAGTGATATTAGGCGAGAAGTGAGTGTGGGCGGTGATTTTTGGTTAAATGTGGGGGTAATCAGCTTAATGCAGAGTTAAAGGGCCGATGGGACTCTGGCCAAATCTCTAGGCTATTAAAGTCGCACTGTGTCCCCGGCAGTGACCTCATCCTCAGCTTTAATTATGGCAATACTGTCTATCTCCTTTAGCGCCCCTCTTTTACCCATCCCCCCTCTGTCTTTGTCAGGCTTACTTGTTCTCACTTCATCTCTCACTTTTTTTTCTGCTTTACTTCCTCTGAAGCCCTCTGCTGTACAGTCCTTTTTGTTTCAAACTGTCGTATATCCCATTTTAAATACCCCAGCACTCAATTGCTCAGCTTCATTTGTAGATGTTGCTTCTGTACCTTCATTTTCCTTCAATTTTTTTTTTGATTCATCCTTCCTCCTCCCCCTGTCCTCTTCCTGTTCCAACCTCTCTACCCATGTTTGAGTTTGCCTCCCACAGACTTTTTACTTGTATACTTTCCATCAAGCTTTTCCACCAAGCCTCACTTTTTTGGGGGGGCTTCTCTCCTTCTTTCCCTCCTTCTGTGCTTTGCTCTGCCTGTCATTCCTGTCAGCACATGCTGGAAGTGAATGACAGCAGTGAGGTGAAAAGTGTGCCACTGATTTGCTTATATGGGGAGAGGCCAGTGGGTGGTATTGTACCATGATGATTGTTCAAAGAAAAGGTTTTAATAATTATATGTTAAAAACAGAGTACAGTAGTAAATGCTGCCCCATGGGAAGCAGCACTTATTTTTTAAGCTGCTGAGACTGTATTTGCAATTTTTTTTTTCCTTTAATGTCTCTTGGCATTTCTGTAACTCCCTTCTTGCATGCCTGACACGGCTCAGTCTTCATCTATGTCTCCTTGATCCACATCAATCTCAGTTTTTTCTTGCCCTTTTACTCTTTCAGAAAAAAAAAGCCATAAAATTATATAACCTGTCTCTTTAATTCCTTCTGCATTATGATTTCACCTCTCCACTCCCTTGTGACACTTTATCCCCTCCATTTTCATCCTCTTCGATCCCTCTGTCAAACTCTCACCTCTTTTCCACTGCCTCTACTTTTTCACCCTAATCACCTTCTTTTTCCTTATCTTTATTGTATTCCCTCCTCTGTTTTATCCTGCCGAAGGCTTCACTTGCCTCTAGTTACAATGTGCTATCAATATTGCAAAGAGAACCACTGACGGCTGCTCATGTTCAACCACTCACATAAATTCTACATTCGCCTAATTCATCTCCATGGGATACACACACACACACACACACACACACGCGTGTACTAGCGCTATCTCTTAGAACCATGGAGAGATGAACACAAATTGTACACATGCACAAACGCAAAGAACATCCAAACACAACATTTGGAAAGCACACACAAACAAATGCAAGTGTGCATACAAGCGCATACTGGAACACGCATACACACACAAGTAAACATACAGACAGTGGCACACACCCATAACATCACCGCCAAACATCTGTTGGCACATCTATAATTTCAACAGAACCCCAGTATGCCATTGAGAAGCACACATTGCCAGCTGGGCCAACACTTCTGCCAGCCTCACATCTGCACCGTGTGTGCTTGGAGGACTAGTTGTTTCTCTTGAATGTGTATGCATATGCATTTGTGTGTGAAACCCACAGCACCAATCTGACACTTCTTGTGAATACACTTTCTGTTAGTACACCTCAGTTTAGTGTGTCACTTGCAGTCTCAATATGGCTGAGCCATAAACAGATGTATAGATTTTTGGACAGTGATGTTTTTTGGGGTTTTTTTTCCTCTGTATGATACTACAGTGGGTTTTAAATGCAAACATCAAGATGTGACTTAACTGCAGACTTGCATCTTTAATTTAAGGTGTTTCACATAAGTATTGCATTAGGTGTAGCTGAACTCCAGCAATCTTTGTGCATAGTTCCCAATTTTAATGAGTAATTGATCAAACTGACTAAATTTAAAAGGATTGTTTATGACACAATCAACTGAAGTCAGTGATTGTTTGCAGTCTAAAAGCCATGCACACAGATGCTTTGCAGAGTCTTACTGTTGATAGTCTTACTGTCCACCTTCAGTCTTTAGTAACTGAAAAGTATGCTCTTTAGGATTGAGAAAATGTGACTGGCTTAGGCTACGTTCACACTGCAGGTCTTGATGCTCAATTCTGATTTTTTTGATCAAATCCGATTTTTTCTGTGTGGTTGTTCACGCTACAAATAAAATGTGACGGCAAACGCACTCTAGTGTGAACAGGTCACGGCCCTCAAAGCGGCCCGCATGCACAAAAGAAGACGTTACACACAACACACTATGTTTACAGAAGTAAAAATGGCGAACACAGGCCGGTTACAATACAACCCTTCAAGTTTAGCTTGAATAGAATTGTCTCCCCATGTGCTAATCAAGTCCAAAACTTCAGTTTCTGTCCATTGAATCTCTCCGTCTCTAGTTTCCGCCGCCATGCTTTCTCGTTTGTCTTTTCCGGCACTGATAATCAGCATCAGTCTTGTTTCAGTGACGTAAAAGACGGATTTAATGCGACATGACCGTTCAAACAGCAGTCGCTTTCTAAAACATCGGATATGTATCGGATTCAGTACCACATATGAAAGTGACCCAGATCGGATTTGAAAATATCGGATTTGTGCTGTTCGCACTGTCATACCATGATCAGATATGGGTCGCATAGAGTCAAAAAAAAATCGGATTTGATGTGCTTTCGCCTGCAGTGTGAACGTAGCCTTAGTTATTGAAGAATATCACATTTGGTTACTTTGAAAAACATTTGTGTTGCATTATGGCACAATATCTCTGGCAAAGTTTAATCACTGGTCTGCACTTCACTGTAAATCCTCTCTGTTTACATTTATGAAGGTATCTCATGTTTGTAGACTTTGATAATTTCATGAAGTTTTTGATTGGCAAGATGCTTTGAAGAGGTTTTTCATATACAACAACAAAAAAAAAAATTGTGATCATCCAAATTGAGTTTTTTTCTGTATTCTTCTGGGACTTGCAGTGATGTCTCTTTGGACCTCATATTGAGTAAAGTAAAGTAAACAAAATGATAGTGCAACACTCAAACCTCAATCTTTGTTAAGTTAATTGTCTTTATTTACCTACCTATATGATTTCTTTCATTTTGATCATAAGGAGTTCCCCTTTTTGTTATATAGGTTTCACCTGGACTGCTTTTACAAGCCTCTCCCTAGCCCCCAAAATAGTAAAGTATTATACATTGCAAAGATAGCCCTCTATGAAATGATCTAGAGATAATGCCTCTAGTACAACAATGCCACTGAGAAGTCGCTTGGGGATTTTATAAATAACCGTTCTCTGTTAATATTCCAGTTTTTGCCTCTAACCCAAACAAGAGCCTCTAAAAGTAGCCTTTTATGAATGTGTTATTTCTGTAGGCCTCTTTTTATTTTCAATAGTTTCACAAAGAATCATAAGAATTCTGTATAGTACATGTGTGAGGAATAAAGACAAATCCATATGTTGTCATCTATTTTTATAAAAGGGTCATAACTGCTGGTAGATTCAACCTTTGCAACGAAACGTGCACGGTGTATGATGCCACAGACATACAAGCTAAAAGAATTTTGTTTATTTATGGTGAACTTAACACACACACACACACACACTGTAATAATAGTATTAAAGCTGTAAGGTGAATAAAAATGCCTTTATTTAAATAAAGTACATTTTATGTAGATTATTTAATACATCCAGACCTGACTACAGGGAAGGAAAATAACAGTCAACCATTCTAACTCTAATCTGCATGTCTATAGACATATAATACACATATGAATAAGTCAATAAGTCATTTTTTCTATACTCGTAAAGCTCGCACAGTTCAGACAATACATGAAACAATTAATATGGAGGTCACTGCATATGTTTTCTTAAATAAACTTCTTGTGGGTGAATTAAACCAACACCACAAATAAATAAAACCCAACTCAATGAAGACTAATATATTAATGTATATCACTGGATGAAAAACTTTTCGTCTTTCTGTTTACTGTAAAACACACAACTAATCTTGAAGTCACCCAGCTAGAGATGAACAACGTTGCTTGTGAAAGTGACCTTTTGTACCAAACTTTTTATTGCATGTAGTTATATATGTACAATGCAACAGATTTCTTCATTTTGGCTTTTACAGTTGCTTTGCCAATGTGACTTTTTTTTCTGTGCAGTGTTCTGAATAAGGTAAGGTATTGATTTGCATAAAAAGTACATAGCTCCATCCATCAGTTCTAGAGGGTGTCTGCAAGATTGGATGGGTGTGTTCAGAGATAGAAGTATTGATTTAAAATCTCAGCATTCATACCTTGAGGTTCTTGCAGTGATTGGCAGGCTCAATTTCATTTTAATTATACCTTTAGGTGATGCTGTCTGTATTTAATTGCAAAACATCTGAAGTATTACATGCTGCAATTTGATCTCAACAGAATATGTTCTATATTTGGAACTTTGTCTTCCTGTCCTAAGGAATGGAATAACTTTTTTGGAGTCACTAACTACTAACATTACTAACTACTAACAAATTACATCTGTTAAAGATAGTGGTAATACTAGGAAATAATTAGGCTAGGTAAATTCTTACTTAGTTAAAGCAGAGAGGGGTCCCTATTTCTATCTTCTTTGTTTTTGGTGATGTATGTTCGATTTATTAGCCATCAACAAAGGATCTTAGCTTGGTTATTCTCAACCACCTTTACATTCCATGTATGCCCAGCCTGTTTTCTCAGGAGCATTTCTACACAGCCTGCACCTGAGGTCTTTCCTGGTAGTTGGTATACCTCAATCTCCATGGTTCTTGTGCTTAGAGCTTGTTCCCGTGCTGTCATGACTAGTGCATCTGTTCTGTCTTGTAGTCAAACTTTGTCCAGCCACTAGTAGGATTTCTCTAGTTATGGTTCTGAGCAATCCAGGATCCCTATCTGAGGCACTGAGTCAAAGACTTTCGTATGGTCAATCTAGGCAGTAAACAGGTAGGTCAGTCTGGTCTAGCCGCTATGATGCTTGACAGGAGCTTCCATGTGGTACTGAGGCAGGTGATTGGCTGGTATTTGGATGGCATTGGTGATTTCTAGGAGTCCTTGGGGATCAGGACTGTGCTGCATTGACATCATCTAGTAGACCTTTAGCGGGTACTTCATGTAATCTTGGTAACCTTCTACAAACGGTACAGGTTTCAAGCTTCACCACAAGCCCATCATTCCTCTCACACTCAAGGATCTTCTTCTTCCATTTCTTCTTCTCCTCTTCTTTCATCGTACTTGGGGCTTGGTACCCAATCACAGGGGTGATGATATCTCCACTCTTACCTGTTGTTCTAGCTCCCCCTTACTGTGACAGTTGTGTTGTACCTTGACAATCTCTAGCCATCACAACAGTTCCTTCCTCCGAACATTGTGACACTGAGCTACTAGTTATTGCCATCAATCTGGATGCTGGGTATCAAAGATTCCATAGATCCCTCATCCTATTCATGTAACCACTTCCACTGTGGGAGGTATATATATATATATATAAATCCTTATACTGGTAGGTAAAATAGGGTAGGCATGCAAAGAGCAAAAGTGCATTTCTATATTTTAAAAGCATGTTAAAAGTCAAATAGTTCTCAATCGTTCATTCTGCACTGGATCATGGACAGCTGCCTGGATAGAGAGAGAGAGACAGAGAGAGAGACTAAAGCAAAATTTTGAGAGATACAAACAACATTAAGCCACATTAAAGAAGATTAGGGCAAGCAATCAAATGCTGGTTGTCATGGAAATACCAAGCTAAACTCTTATTAAGTGGTACTGGGTGGCTAGCCAAGACTGAGATTGTACAATGAGGATAAGCTAAATGCTATCTACCTATGCCCCCTACAAACCGACATCCATCAGCTTTCTGTCTGTAATTTGGGATCTACAGCCCAGATAATCTTTGCCCTCTTAATGTATTTATTCTTGTTCTGCTTATTAATGGGAACATGGACTAAAAAAAAATGTTCAGGTGGTATGAAATAAGCAAATTTTAACAGTATTAATTGTAAGTTCAAATATCAATGCATATGCAAATGAGTAATGGAGGCTGGTTATGTGTTTGTAGCCAGCACCCCCACCCCCTACAAAACAAAAAAAAAACCCCTAAAAGAAACAGAACAATGAAATTTCTTTAAACTACCCCAAAGAACTAACTGTGTATTGTTGTATTGAGTCTGTCTGTGTGCCCCACTGCCAGTATGAGAACTGTCCCACTTCCTACAGAGCCAAACAATAAGGAGAGTGAGACAGTTTTTCAAGCATCGAATTGGGCTTTTGAAAGGCAGTCAGCTACAATGCAGGCTTAAACATGAGCTCTAAGCCGGAAAGCATCATGAGTTATGTCAGCAGCACAGACAAAGAGCAAGTGACGGAACGTGAGGACACTGTTGTGCCCTGTGATATAATCTGAAGACTGTTGTTTCAAGCTAAGCTAAATGAACAAATTAATCACACAATAAACTAATTCCACAGTCTAAACAATGATATGCTAAATGCTTACTGATGTGGTAAGACCTACTACATGTGTATTCAAACTGATTTTTTATGTCTCATGGATGATTAAAAAATATTTTCTTCTCTTCTAAAGTCTCAATGTGGCATTGTGGAAACATAAGACTTCTCAGGTCTCAAAAAGTAATAACAGATATTCATTAAAATACAAATGTGAATGAGCAGTAAAACACTAAAACAAATTAAATGCACAATAAAAACCCTTGATATAAATCTACCCCTCAGCTTAAAGATAGGGTGAGAAGTTTGGCCATTCGGAAGGGGCTCAGAGTAGAGCCGCTGCTCCTCCACATCGAAAGGAGCCAGTTGAGGTGGATCGGGCATCTGACAAGGATGACCCATGGGCGAGGTTTTCCGGGCTTGTCCCACCGAGAGGTGGGGAGAGGGAGGTCTGGGATTCTCTGCTTGGGCTGCTGCCCCCGCAACCCGGCCCTGGATAGGCGGAAGAAAATGGATGGATGGATGGATGGATATGAAGCTATGTTTTGTTAGAAATAATACGCAAGTTGCTAATGTAATTGCTACAGAAATATTACAACAGTATGCCATTGACTAGTTTGTTTGCTTTAACAAAAGAACAAAATAACATTTTTGTTTGTTTGTTCGTTTTTCTATGCGCTCTTCTCTTCTGTGCCAGAAGTAAAGACATGTAAGGATGACCTGTAACTTTGTGTTTGTATTTTTCAGAAAGAAAACAATTTGTACTATTTGTATGGTCCTCCCCAAAATCTTAGTCATTAACTGCTTGACAGAAAATAACAAACATAAAATGTTACCGACTTGTTATACTTTACTGCAGCAAAAATACTGCTATATCGCACACTGTTTTTAACAACAAGTAGCTAGATTAAGTGAAAAAATCCACTGCAAGTGGAAATATGGAGAGAACTTAAATTTCCTTAAGAACTGGTAGAAGAAAGAGAGTGAAAAGGAAAACTTGATTTATATTTATCAGACACAAAAATGACAAGTGAATACTAATATTGCTGTTTATAACATATGTGTGTAAAAACAGACACACTAATGTGTATCAAGCTTGTTTCAGCTCTGCAGATGTGACAGGAAGCAAATAGTGAAAAATGTATACATGCTACAGTACTCGAATACAATACCAAAAATGCAAAATCCAAGTAGGAAGGAAAAGGTTTGGGAATTTATGTGGGCTGTAGCGACTTCCATCATATACTCCAGGTCAGACCTTGTCGGTATTAATATTATTATTAATATTCAAAGATTCTATCAAAAGAAAAAACAGCAGCATTCCTAGATAACTAAGCCCTACCTCATTATTAAGTCAACAACACAATCCCTGCATGCTCGTCATCCATTACAGAGAAGTGTCGACACTGCTCATCCAGGAAGTAGCTTTGGCTCCTGCAAATTGAATTGGGAACATTAATATTCCACTCGAGCCCCTGCGCACTCGGGCGGGGCTCTACACAGGGAAGTGGAGAGAGACGTATAATGTTCTGTCAGCATATGCACTGGGCCCCGTCCATCTGTGTGATGGGGCCCAGGAGCAGTACTAATTTTCCTGTGCCCCCCCACTCCACCCTTTTTTACACTGCTCTGGAAACCAGTACAGTCAAAGACGATACTGTGCCGTAGCAGGAGACAGTAATTATGTATGGTACTCCTGCATGTGTTTTCCTTTTATGTGTCTTTCTGAACTGTGTTTGTGTAAATGTGCCAGCATGTGTATATGTCTGTATAACACAAGCATACACATGCAAATCCTGGCCCTTTCGTGACCACGCGAATTCAACTGCATGTACAACAGCACCCTGCCTGCCATACTATAACAGGGGTCACCTGTCTGCAATCTGGGGGACTCTTCTGTCATTCTTTCTCCTCCCCTTCCAATTACCTTATTAGTGGTTTCCCCAAAGGAACCTTTTCCTTACTGCCATCTGCTGGCATGGCATGCATTATGATTAATTAAAAAAAAACACTGAAAGCATGCTGAGTACTTCCTTTTTATGTTGGACATCCAGTGGTTGAGTGTCAGAAGTGTGTCACCAGATTTTTTTTTCTTTTTTTGTTCTTTTCCCTTTGAGAATCATCAACCTCTTAGTATCAGAGGATTAGGGCAGAAAGGGAGGGAAATGAAACCATCAGGTGCAGAGCTGAAAAAGGAAAAGGTTTCGCGATGACTTCTGTAATGGGAGCCAGGAAGGAGGGGAACGGTGGAGGGTGTGGGGTGGAGCTAAAGGAAAGGTGGAAGATTTGAGATCTTGCCAGATTGTGAACTGCGGTGATGTCAGATCCAACAGAAGTACAAGACGATTAAGAGTGAGTTATGACCCTTAAGGGAGTTATTGGCTTTAGGTTTCTTTTTATGGGCATTGTGATAGTCGGAAATTGGTTGGACCT
Source organism: Hemichromis elongatus (assembly GCA_015108515.1). NCBI lineage: Eukaryota > Metazoa > Chordata > Actinopteri > Cichliformes > Cichlidae > Hemichromis > Hemichromis elongatus. The sequence goes on from VUQR01027606.1 coordinate 22,732, forward strand.
GCAATACGAGCTTAGCAATAATGGATTACTGGGAGAAGATGCCTCTGTTGCATACATAAGTAAGTGTGTATACACATTGTTTGAGGGTAACCCTTCATACCCCCTGCTGCTCTGGAAGATTGAGATCAGGGTTAAGTATGCTACACTATCTTGTGCTTAAACACACACACACATATGCACGCACATGCAGTAAGATAAAGCCATCTCCTTAATGTAAAATCTGTGAATCCTAGTTGAGGGAGAACAGTTTAATTGCAAATGATGCGACCTGAAGCCATAAAGAGTAAAGGGAAAAGGAAAAAAAAAGAAAAAAAATTGAGTGGGAGTGAATCTTACAGCCGCATGCTAACATAATCCACTGACCCACACATAAACCATTATCATGAAACATCTGTCTGCCCTGTTGACCTCCTCATTTCAGGTCAAATAAGGGCGATCACACAGTACTGAGATGGATAGGAAGATGGAGATTGATGTAAGTGTGCATTTGGCAACCGTGTCTGTTTTTATGTTGCCTAGTGCGATGTGTGTCCTAGGTCATAGGGCTAAGGCAGTGTAATCCTAATAGTCACATATCCGCCACAATAAAGCACATATCGTCAGCAGAATTTCTCTAGTGGATTTAAAGCCACTGTTTCTTTCTTTTTATCTGTAACAGTCTTATAAAGTGAAAAGTACGACTTTGGGTTTGAATATCATGGCATTATCAGATATTTCTGTTTATCAGGGCATATTAGAGCTGCAAAGATACTTAGGGCTAGGTTTACTAAATGGGGCAAAATCCTATGTGAGCACATACCTCGAATAGCACATATAGTTGTTAGTTTTACGGGTGATTTAGAAAATTGTGTTGTTTTCTAAATACAGTCACACTCAGCTCACTGTATTTTTTGGCATTAACTATTGGACAAAGGTAAATCACATATCAAAAAGGTTAGTAAATGACTTTATGCATTTGATTTAAATATTCTCCTCTCTTTATTTTGGGCCTTGAGAAAGGACCTCCCACACATACATATGCAACATGCTACCTCTTATATGCAATCTTGTCACCCAACCCCAGTTTACACTGTGAAACACGTTATTTAATATAGCCCAATAATGGGTTACTCATAAATCCCCACAATTTGAGAAAATTAGTTAATTGTTAAAATAATCATTTAAGCTGTATAATAATATTATTATTTATTTAATTAATGAGCAGTATATAATGTGCTATATAAGTTTAATATCTATTCTATTATTATAATTGTAACCGATTTTCTCTTGCATATCTGAGTCACAAACCAAATGCTGTCCCTACAATATTTTATAAATTGGTATTTTGATGCATTTAGTAAAATTGGAAACTAGCAACTGAAACTATAATTCAATACAAAAGTGTTTACTCAGGGAATAGCTAGCCAGGAGCAATTTTCCTATAGTCTTAGTGTACAAAAAAAACAAGGGAGATTTACAGCATTTTTGTGTAGACATCACTGTTTAGATCCTAAAGCTTTGTCCAATTTAATATACTTTCTAAATACACTGACTGGCCACCTTGTTAGTTGCGCCTGTTTAAGTGCTTTTTAGCATAAGTTTTTAATCAGCCAATCATATCGTACGTAGACATAGCATAGGTTCCCTTGTGAAGTTCAATCTGACCATTAGAATGAGTAAGAAAGGTGATTTAAGTGACTTTTATTTTGGCTTGCCTGTTGTTGCCAGACTGGCTGCTCTGAGTATTTCAAAAGCTGCTGCTCTACTGGGATTTCCCCACACAACCATTCTGAGAGTTTACAGAGAATACTCTGAATACGTGAAAATATCTGGTGAGCAGCAGTTCACTGGGAAAAAAAAGATAAATTGTTGATGCCAGAGGAGAATAGCCAGACGACTTTAGGACGGCAACAGTAACTCAAATTACCTAAGTATGAGAACCACTTTATACAACAAAGAAAGGCGATGGGCTACAGCAGCAGAAGACCACACCGGTCAAATTCAGTCTGCAGTTTCCCAATGGACTGGACAATAGAAGAAAATACCACCTAGTCTGATGATGGCTGGTATGGTCTGAATTTGCATGGATTCATGGGCTTGTAATAGTTGAATTATCTGGTGTCAGTGGTGGTGGTGTCAGTGATAGTAACAAGTGAGCATTATTTAGATACCACAGCCTACCTGAGCACGTGTGTTACCCACGTGTTGCCAACTTAGTGACTTTGTGGCTATATTTAGCAAGTTTTCAGACCCCCCTAGTAACTTTTTTTATAAAAAGCAATTAGCGACAAGTCTGGCGACTTTTTTTGGTGTTGTTTGGGACTTATTTATAACGGCTTTTTTTGACACTTGTTGAAAGCTTGTTGAAAGCGTATCGCTTTCAACAAGCAGCAGGTGCTGCAGTGGGCACCTGGCCCGTGCCAAAGCGCTCACAGGCGGAGGATAGTCCTCCCCCAGCTGCTATCAGGGCAGGGGATGTTCACACCTACGCGTCCAAACTGCAAATGAATCGTGCATGAGCGAAGCCGCTGCTCCGGCACTGACTGTAACGCAGTCAGTTCTTCATTTGCTGTAATTTTGTTTTAAAGGTTTAAAACTACTTATAAACAGACACAAAGTAACTCCACCAGAGTGCCTATTTTGGGTTATTTTGGCGTTCCAAGCCCAGATAAAGAGTTGGAATTGTGACACTAAAAAAACCCCCACTACTACTACTACTACTACTATTACTACTTTACTCACTTCATGTCTTTTCCACAATGTTATTTCTCTCTACTACAACCTAGGTTACAATTACATTAGCATAACCAATTATACAAATTAGGTGAAGACATCATTTAGAGACTTCTAGCGATTTTTAGGCCAGCCAATAGTGATTTTCTTTACTGAGGAGTTGGCAACACTGAAGCCCCCACACCTGCCCCAGACCCACCCAGCGGCAGCCAGGCTACCAGGTCAGTAACCTACGTCCGCCAGCATAGACCATCTCCCAGCCCTGCTGCACGCAGCCAAAACACCATCCAAGAGCCAGTGGAGCCCCAACCAGGTCATGACCACAGGCCCAGGGTTAAGACCTCCAGGAAAAACATCCCTAGGGAATCCCCAAACGCCCTAAGCCTGTACCTACGCGCACATCAATCACAATAGCGATGGTGATGGAACTGATTAAAGGAGCCAGAGGGATCGATCTAATGTGGTGGCAGAGGCTGTATCATGACTACTTCAATTCAATTCAATTTTATTTATATAGCGCCAAATTCCAACAACAGTCGCCTCAAGGTGCTTTATATTGTACAGTAGATCCTACAATAATACATACAGAGAAAAACCCAACAATCATTTGACCCCCTATGAGCAAGCACTTTGGCAACAGTGGGAAGGAAAAACTCCCTTTTAACAGGAAGAAACCTCCAGCAGAACCAGGCTCAGGGAGGGGCGGCCATCTGCTGCGATCGGTTAGGGTGAGAGACGAAAAACAGGATAAAGACATGCTGTGGAAGAGAGGCAGAGATTAAAATGGAAACTGGTTTCATAGAAGAGGGGCCTGAAAACTACTTTTAAATACTCTAGGAACAACAAGTAAGCCTGCAGTGCGAGAGCGAAGTGCTCTAATAGGGTGATATGGTACTACAAGGTCATTAAGATAAGATGGGGCCTGATTATTAAAGACCTTGTATGTGAGGAGCAGGATTTTGAATTCAATGCTGGATTTAACAGGGAGCCAATGAAGGGAAGCCAATACA